>VYZW01043483.1:6939-30867 GCA_013401315.1 Balaeniceps rex | reverse complement strand
CGGGACGGAGGGAGGCTTCCCGGTCCGCCCGCTGCCCCGCCGCCCCGTCCCCCGGCAGGGCAGCGCGGAGCAGCCGCGGTTTCCGCGGTGCACGGAGAAGCGAAGCGCAGAGGCGCCTGTGGGGAGCGGGGCGCATGGCCGCTGCAGAGCCGGCCCCGGCGCCGGCCCCGGCCCCGGCCCCGGCCCCGCTTCCTCTCGTGCGACACCCGTGGTGCCGCCGTCCCGCTCAGGGGGAAGCCGCTTTCCCGACGGCTCCGCTGTGCTGCTTAGCACGGCCCCTCGCCCCTCTCGGGCGTGCCGGTGCCGCTTACCTCGGTCCGCGGTGAGGGACGTTCACCGGGTCCTTTCTGCATCCCCAGTGCTCGGGAAGCCAGGAGGAAATCGCCAGCGGACAATCTGGGGAAGGTGGATGGTGAGATTTGGGTCTCTTCTGGCGCAGGCTGGCTGTAATAGCAAGGTACACACACTTACGAGATTTCATCGCTTGGTTTTGATGTCTGTGTGGCTGAGATGGTGCCTACGCACTGTAGTCATTTTTCTCACTGTAACCCTGTCCTCCTACTTTCCCAAGGCTTGGGAGACTAAGCTACTGTCACCGTGCTGGGGCCAGAGCTTGCTTGCTTTTAGGAGTGAGACTGTATATCAGTGCTGCATTGGATGGTTGACAAAAAAGGCCAAACACTAATTCATGCATCTCTCAGCTTGCTTTTTGTGTGAGTCTCTGCGTTAAGCCTCTGACCTTTCCAGGAGCTGATGGTGGGGTCATTCGTGCTCTAATGTTTACATATGCAGAAGACCAATATGTTTTTCCTGATTCTCAAAGAATCTCAGTAACTCTTCCCTTCATGTGTTACCTGTGCACAGCCTTGTAGGAGCCCCAGGCCACGCTGTGTTTGGCCATGCATCTGTTAATTATTTTTCAGTGGGGATGCAACAGTGACAAAAAAGATCTTTTTCATTTTTTCCATACAGCAGGGGAACTTATGAGACCTGAAATGAGCTTCTGTCAAACTGGAACTCCAGTGACTGTGTAAGGGAATGCACAGTCTTATCCACTTACTGCTGGGTTAAGCTCTTACAGTGTTTTATATGGATTGGGCCCAGGAGTCTTTTCCCAAAGCCTGACTGAATAACTTCCTTCTGTCTGGCTGGGGAATTTTTAGAGTTTTATTTTTTAATGTGAATAGTGGCGATTATCTGATATGAAAGTAGTAAACAAACATCCCTGGGTTTACTGTGCTTATTCTGGGCAGTGTAGCACAATATTTTGCAATTGGGAGTGTTGTGAAACTGATTTTCAGTTGGTTTGGAAATACACGTGACTGTGTACCTGAATCTGCCAGAAAACCGCTTGGCTAATTCACTCATTTCCTTGGGTACGTGGAAAAGGATGACCCACCTAAACCCTTCCCATTCCAGAGTAGGTACCTGCTCTTCAGCTGCGGTCTCTGTACAGCATCACAGTAACTGCAGCCTGCCAAAGTGCAACAGGCAGTATGTCAGACTTCTCTAGGTTCCTGGAATAAAGGTTGCTTAAGCAAATGTAAATATTACCTTATTGCACTGAGAAACTTCGTCATCTGCATTATAACCCCACAGTGGGGGAAGGAAAACCAAACCTCTGCTTAAAACAAAAATAATCTATACTGCAGGCAGAATCTTAGGAGCCACAATTCTGCCCCTCTGCAATTGCCAGCGCTATTTGCTGGATTCCTTAAGTGGGTATGTGGAGCTTAAATAGCGCAGCAAGAAGGGAGGGAAAGGAGGCAGTTGCAACAGAAGGCTGGGGAGAGATGATACGAGTTAGATTTACAGACTACAATATACCTTGTTGAAGCTCTCCAGAGAAGAGCAAGGGATACTGGACCATCCCTTGAGGGGGTGATGTGCCCTGGGGGGAGCACTGAAGCTGTCTCCTTGCACAATGGCAGAGCAGAGCAGGCTGCAGTTGTGGTTGGCTGACTGATGCTCAGCTACTGTGTGATTTCCACACATGAAATGGGGAAGGAAAAGCCAAGGAGTCTCTATGCAAACTGACCTTTGAGAGGGAAGCCCAGGCACCCAGCAGGCACAGCAGCATCACGCAAGTGCCGTCCTGCTGTCCTAGGGGGACTCACTAAAACTGCCCCCTTCTCACTGCATCAGGGTTGTAGTCTTGGGAAGGCTTTTCTTCTGAGAGTTGGAGTGGGGGACTGCTCCCGGGGAGGCTCACTGACGTCTCAGTTGGAGACCTTCAGCATCGATCTGAGCTCACATGCAAAGCAGAGGAATTAGTCAGGAAGACACTCTGGGAACAGGAGTTGCCACAAATGCCTTGCATTTTGCCTTCACAAATGGTAGCCAAAAGGTTCAGCACAGCCAACGTGTATGGGCTGAGAGCTGGGATGTGCTGGGATGTTGCTGGCATAGCCACATTCATTTTTTCTCTGCTGTGATTGGGTCTTTCCTCCCATTTACCAGAAAGGGAACAACCTGCCTTATCGTACTTGCTTACCTAACCATTGATCAGAGTCTGCTGTACACTCAGTCACAGAAGAGAGATCTCCACTGTGGAGGGTCTGTGAAGAAGACAAGTTTCCAGCTACTTTTGCCACTGCAGTCTTTGTAAAGCTCCTGTATTACTCAGGTGAGTCTGCTGGGGAGAGAAACACGAGATTTATAATGACCAGATCAACCTGCAGATAGGGAGAGATATTCAGAAGTTCCTTGTTTTGATTTAGTTATCCTCAACCTTTAGCTGACTTAGATCCTGTGTTGATTTAGTGATGAAATAGTGACTTTTCTGGGAGCTTTCCAGGGGGAGAACCAGTCAAGAGCTAGGACAACATCCATGTTCATCCCTGTGCCATTCAAGGGGAGCAAGGACCAGGCCCTTTGCTCCAGGCTAGGAAAACCAATCCTGAGTAGGTCTGAGCAGGTAAAAGCTAATAGCTTTTGGTCCTAGGGCATACATACAGCTATAAGTGGAGCAATGGAGCCAGTGATATGTTTTCTAGCTGAATATATGACTATGATGAGACACTTTTCTGTCTGGTCTCTGCCTGCAGAAGGTTAAGGTGATCATGTTCATTCTCATACCCAAGATCCATTTCTCAGTTGTCTGGTCACGAAACTGCCATGTTAAAATGGTGTGATCATGCCAGTGCAAAGCCTAGTGAGACTGCAACTGCACCAGTATAAAAAGCCATGTGCTTTTTCCTCTTACTGTCCAAAAATGGCTGGTTTTCTTACACAGGTAAAATTAAAAGGTATAAATTTATTGACCAGAACCAAAAGTTTTTAAAGAAGTTAATTATCTTGTGTGCTGTGAAGGCTATGCTCCAACTAAACACAACCTTAGAAAATGAAGTTAAGAGAATGAGATAGCCAGGGCAAGAGCTTCTGAAATAATACTTGATGTAATGAGAACAGCACAATGGTTTATTCGCTTGTTCCAGATTCTCTCTCTCGAGATGTAAAGTCATTGCTGTGTTTCTAGGTATAAGAACTAAATGTGTCATTTGTCCTAAAAACAATTTTATTTTGGATTAGAGAAGCAAGAATAAATAAGAACGAGCAAAGGGGGGTTTTGGTCAGGGAAACCAGCTGTTACTGGCTGCAGTGGTTTGAGTGGGTACTGAGTGGAGAAGGCCAGAACGGGTGCTGACATGCACTCTTCAGTGATGGGAAGTTGCAGTAGGCGGAACACAAAGCCCATATTGTCTCCTGGCTGCATACACAATCATCATGAGGCAGCATCTAGACTGGCTCATGTCTAGACTCAATTTTAAGGACTAAACTTCTTCTTCCCCTGTGTTGTTTGATCAGACCATTTGTCGCCCAGTAGCTCATTAGAACCTAATTCAGCTCCGTACATGAGAGTAGTGGTGCACCTGAGTCATTAAAGTGTGGCGTATTAAAGAAGAGCTCGTGTACTGGAACTGCCAGTGGTTGTGCTTGTGTCTGAGCTGCTACGACAATATTGACATGAAGCAATGCCAAGACAGCATAATACCATTTGAGCGAAGTCCCAAACAGGAGGTTGTTGAAAGCAGTACTTAATTTGCAGGCACATGTGTGTGTTTGTAGCCAGCTCTGAAATTTGTATTAAAATGCATTTCAGTTTCACAGTCTAAAGGCATTGACACCCCCTCATTAATTCAGCCGTGGGAACAATGCTTATGCTACCGAAAGACCTTAGGCACACGCGGTCTTCCACTTCTTGACTTGCATAAGGAGGCTGCAGTCTTTTCAAGAGCCCCAGTTACTACCATGATTCAAATCATGGATGAGAGGAGAGACCGTTGGGTGGAGGATCCAGGCAGAAGTCCCTGGCTCTTCAGCCATGGGAAAGCAGGTACCTTGCATTGTGTTTTGCAGTGTTATAACGTGGATTGACAGATTTTCTTCTTTAATCCTGTCCTCCAGTGTTCCTGGGTCTACCTCTTCTCTCCCAAGATGCTGGGAAGAGTCCTGTGTACAGTGTTGTTCATGGGAGCCTTGCCATCACTGGCTGAAGTGTCCCAGGGCCACATCTCGGTGGTCTTGCTGGGAGCCACAGGTGATTTGGCCAAGAAGTATTTGTGGCAGGGTCTATTCCAACTCTACATGGACCAAGTGAGCAGTGGCCACAGCTTCACTTTCCATGGGGCTGCACTGACGGCTCTGGAGCCAGGGCAGAGGCTGATGTTTGATGTGCTGAAGAAGCTGGCCTGTCCCCCAGATGAACCTCCCAACAGGTGTGCTGTGCTGAAGGACCAATTCCTGAAGCTGAGCCAATACCACCAGCTGAAGACTGCCGAAAACTACACTGTGCTGAACAGAGAGATTGAGACGCTGCTTCGCCAGGAGGGGCTGAAGGAGGCTGGAAGGATCTTTTACTTCTCAGTACCACCATTTGCCTACACAGAGATTGCCCGCCACATCAACAGCAGCTGCAGACCGCCGCCAGGAGCCTGGTTGCGTGTGGTGCTGGAGAAACCTTTTGGCCATGACCTGGCGTCAGCCCAGCAGCTGGCTGCAGAGCTGACAAGCTTCTTCAGGGAAGAGGAGATGTACCGGGTGGACCACTACCTTGGCAAACAGGTGAGCAGCTTGCAATGCATAGCCCCCGGCCACGTTGAGGGTCTTAGTGGCTGGGAGAGTGTTGGATGTCAGCTCTGCATCTAATGAGAGTGGTGTTCCCCTCTCAAATTCAGGCAGAGCCACTGAGTACGCTCCCAAGCTTCCATTTGCTTATGGAGTCCTGTACTGTGTTATTCTTGTCCTGTACTGTGCTGCTGTCCATCCTCTTACAGAACAGAGGAAACGTGCAGACCAAAGCAGGGCTTTCTCCCGTTAGAGTGATGAGGGTCCCCTCTCCAGAGGGGAGCCAGGGTGTAGGGGTGAACTCTGCGTGTGCATGAAGGAGAGATGCAGAATTCATCTGGTCTTCTCACCAAGGTCAGGGCTTTGATTTCGCTGAATAAGCAATGCCCTTTCCCTCTCACAGTTCTCCCATCTCATTACACACAGGCCTCCCTGCTTAGCCGTGGCTTCTAGAAGCAGTTTTTAATTTGATATGATATGGAGCTGATGGGAACTTAGTTTTGCGGGATGCTTAGGAGAAGGTGTCTTCCTACCCTGTGCTCCACTCAGGGCATGGAGGGCTGCCTGCTGCAGGGGCGGCTCGGGATGTGGAGCTGCATTGTCCCAGAGGGAATGTGTTCAAGGACATGGCATCCTTGTTTTAGAGGAATGTGATGCCACATTTTGAAAGTTGCCTGTTCCAGCCATGGCACTGTGGCCAGATTTTACTCAGAAGGTTGCATGTCCAGCTGCAAGGAGAGCATCTCTACTAAGAGGGGGGATTTCTTCTCTTTTTTTTTCCTTTTTTTTTTTCCCCAAAACCAGCAGATGGCTTTAATGGTGTAAGCATCTGATCTGATGTATTTCAGCACTTTGGAACTGTATGTTAGTCCCAGGATGGTCTGACTCAGCCCTTTGTCCTTTGACGGATATAAACTGAGTGCCTTGCAGTTTGTAGTTCAGCCTTTTTCACATGAAACGTCAAAATGCCTCAGAAAGACCTTTAACGTCTGCTCTGTACAGTCATTGGAGACCCCATTGTGCATCGCTTCAGGTTCTCTTGCTGATTTTCTCTTCTCTGGCCCACTCTGCTCTCTGCTGTGTGGCATGTCTGCTGACGCTCCAGAGCTGGCCACATCCCAGTGCTGGGTGGGGCAGTGAGGCAGAGATACTGTGGAAATCTGATGAGTTTTTGTTGGGTCTTTGATTTTTCCCTTCACAGGCTGTAGCCCATATCCTGCCTTTTCGAGATCAGAACCGACAGTTTCTGGATCCAATTTGGAACCAACATCATGTGGAAAGAGTGGAGATTGTCTTGAAAGAGACTGTGGATGCTAAAGGTTGGTGAGGCGAGCGTGCAGAGCTAGGGCGAATGAGTGAGAAGAACTGGCAGGTTCATTAATTGTGTGAAAGTGGCCCTTGAGGTAGTGCAGGTGCAGAAACAAAAAAGAGCAGATGAATGATATGTTGCTCCCTGGAAATAGAGAGGGACTGTCTTACACTTCCTATGCTAGGGACTGACTGACTTCCAAGGAATGTTGCTGCTTCCAAGAAGAGATTCCCATTGCAGTTCATCTGGGAGCAGGGGCAGAATCCCTCACCTTTTTCTGCTGCAGAGCTTTGGGGGCATTGCACCTAGCTTTCTATCCCAAATCTTGATAAAAGGCACTGGATTTGGAACTGATGCAATCTAAGGCCACTTCAGTTCAGTGCTGCAATAATCTGGTTGTTGTAACAACAATCCTTTTGTATTCCTGTCCTGTTAGCTACCAAGCTCACGCTGAGCACGCATTTGCGCTATTCTTTGGAAGATGCTCTTGCATCTTTTGCCTGGATGTTACTCGTATCGGCTTGTTGATGTCAGTCCAGGTACCTAAGTCAGTCTGTGTTTGTCTGCTTGTTTCTTTCCTTTCCTCTCTGTAGTAAGAAAGCACTGCAGAGAGAAAATCCAAGCCCAGAGTTGCTAGCATGGGTCTCCTGCTGAATGACACGGCTGCAATCCCTCCCTGCAATGCTGCAGCATCCGCTCTGCAGTGCTCAGCATAAAGCGCTCTGGGCTGGACTGCCACCCACAGCACTTCTTGGGATGTCAGGCGCCCTCAGTTCTGCAACATCAGGATTGCTTCTCCACTTGCTTTACCTCCTCTTCTATCTTCCTCCTCCCTCCCTCCCTCTCTCCCTCCCTTCCTTCCTCAGCCACCACAAACTCGATTAATGCAACTTTATCAAACTTGGAGTAATTTTTGGTTTGGCAGCCCAGACCTCACCTGGGCCTGTTTGTGGGAGAGGGATGCGCTGCAGAGAGCTTTAGGGAGAACAGTGTTGTCTGTGCGTAGCCCCAGCTACACCCTGTACCCTCCCCGCTCTGAACAACTTTGTAATTTTTCATTTGATGTCTTTTTTCCCCTGTGGGGCTTCAGCTGGCAGCCTGGCTCCCAGCAAGTCTGCAGCATCGATTACGTTAATGAATGTGCCTTTGGATTAGAGCAAGGGAGATAAATGTATCAATCAATAGGGGAAGCCTATGGCCGTGATGTAGTCTGCAGTGTGCAGCCTGCTGCTGATGGACTACAGAAAGGCATCTGTTTGAGTCACTTTCTTTACAAGTGCATTGTCCTTCTCCCCCTGTTCCCACCTGCATGAGAAGTCAGGCAGGGAAAGAGAAGCAGGGCTTTGTGCGTGAAATTTTGTCTCTCAAAGGCATGGCTCAGCGAGAGCTTTCTGAGGACATGAAAACCAGGGGAAAAGAAGTGGAGAGCAGTGCTCATTGCCAGGGCCCAGTTCAGCTGTTCTGTGGACCTGGTGCGTAGCTACAGAGCTGTTGGGGTCCCTGCTCTGACCCCGCTTTCCAGCTACTGTGACAAACCTTTTGTGTAGAACTGCACGTTGTGTGGAGTCCCAGGCCCAGGTGCTGTGACCTGTGGGACAGGAGCGTCAGGGCGAGGGTTATACATGGGCCCTGCATCATGCTGCATGTGGGAGGTTTGAGCTGGATATTGCTGCCAGTCACTGACCACAGCTTCTGAAAGCACAAGCACTCCAAGAAAGCAAAGCTGCCTTGTGCTCTGCGCGCTCAGGAAGTATCAGGCAAGAGCATAACTCCTGCTGGGTTTAGGCTCTGTAAGCACCCAAAAGGAGGATTATGTCTGGCTCTGTGGAGGACAAGCAGTCCCATGGGAACCTTTTATCTTTATTTTAGTAGCAGAGACATTTTGGAAGTCCCTCTGGAGGCAGAGGACAGGCTTAGAATCATAGAATCATAGAATAGTTTGGGTTGAAAGGGACCTTTGAAGATCATCTAGTCCAACCCCCCTGCCGTGGGCAGGGACATCTTTCGCTAGGTCAGGCTGCTCAAAGCGCTGTCCAGCCAGACCTTGAACACGTCCAGTGATGGTGCATCCACAACTTCCCTGAGCTTGATAGCTTCAAGTTAATTGTTGGGCCAGGAGACGAGGAGCTTGGTACAAACCAATTAGGGCTTGTGCTCTTTGTTCTCCTTGGCACACACGTTATACATGCAGAGGGCAAAGCTGCAAGAAAACCACATCAGTTTACCAGCATCTTACCTCCTCTTTGTCCTCAGGCCGCACCAGCTTCTACGAGCAGTATGGAGTCATCCGGGATGTGCTGCAGAACCACCTCACAGAGGCCCTGATGTTCCTGACCATGGAGCTCCCAGCCAATGTAAGCAGGGCCGAAGAGGTTTTGCAGTGCAAGCTGCAGGCCTTCCAGTCCTTGCGGGGCCTGGAGAAAAACAGTGCCGTGCTGGGTCAGTATCAGGCATACGCCAGCCAAGTACAGGAGGAACTGCAGAAGGCACAAGACTACATCAGTACAACACCAACCTTTGCAGGTGAGAGTTTGGTCTGGGCCCTGGAGAGGGGAGTAGTCTGGAGCTGAGGAGAGCAGATGTGAGTCCTTGCATGCTGATACCAGCTCCATGACTCTGGACCTCACTGCTGACACAGGGATGTCTCCAGGCATCCACCAGCATGGCAACTGGGAGCTGTAACAAGATAATACCATTGTCATGTTAGTTAACCAGTGATCCAGTGAATGGGAAGCATTGCGTAAGAGCTAAGTCCCATTATTCTTGGTAAGAGCTCTGCATTATTTTTAGAAGTGGCCTGCAAACTCCTTTGCCTTTTCATAAAGTGGAGTTGCTCTCTGCATCTGAGGGGTAAAGCATTGGCAGTTCTCTGTGATTAGTAGAGCACAAGGCCATCTCTGGCCATGCTATGTCTTCTGAACATTAAAGATTTTGCCCAAATGATACTCGTGCTCAGAAACTGGTTTCCTGCAAGATGAAAGGAGGCTTATCAAGCAGGATACCTGGGAGGAAGGCAGCACGATAGCTGGAGAGCAGTTAGTCCAGTGGTGTCATGAAAGGGCTGAATGTGGAACAAGAGACACAGTGGATGCCAAGGTTTCTGGGAGCTAGGGAAGGAGAATGATGGGTAGGTGATAGACATACCCTCAAATCTGCTTGCTGTTCAGGTTTAATTTGGTAGCTGAGATCACTGTCATTTCAGGTGTGCTGATTCACAGTGACAGTCTGCGTTGGGAAGGGGTCCCTTTCCTCCTCACTTCTGGGAAAGCTCTGGATGAACGGGTAGGTTATGTCCGTGTTCTCTTCAAGAACCGGGCCTACTGTACTCAGAGCGAGACTCTGAGGGATGCAGGGCACAGCCAGTGTAAAGCCAAGCAGATCATCTTCTACATTGGGCACGGCGTACTCAACACCCCTGCAGTGCTTGTGAGCAGGAACCTTTTCAGGCCTGTCATGCCAGAAGGCAGTTGGAAAGAAGCAGTGGGTCAGTCAGACCTGCATGTTTTTGGACAACCATTGTCTGATTACTATGTGTACAGCCCTGTGAAAGAGAGAGATGCGTATTCTGTCCTCATCTCCAACATCTACCATGGCAGGAAGGACTTCTTCATTACCACTGAGAACCTGCTGGCCTCCTGGGGATTCTGGACACCACTGCTGGATAGCATTTCCCACCAGCCCCTGCGCCTCTACCCTGGGGGCGTGGAGAACCAGCACCTCTTAGACTTTGAAATGGTGAGTGGGGAAGTGGCATTCACACTGGCAGAGCCGGTGGAACTGCTGAACCCCAACAGGCTGACGCCAAGTGATTACAGGACAATCCAGTCCAAATTTCGGCAAAGTCCCCTGGTCTCAGCGTGGTCTGAGGACCTGATTTCCCAGCTGGCTTCTGACATCGAGAAGACAGCAAGCAGGACTGTGGCACGCTCTGGGCAGTTCCACCTGGCCCTCTCAGGTGGCTCAAGCCCGGTGGTCCTATTCCAGCGGCTGGCAAGACACCATTATGCCTTCCCATGGAAGCACACCCACATCTGGCTGGTAGATGAACGCTGTGTCCCTCTCACTGACACCGAGTCCAACTTCCTCAGCTTGCACAACCACCTCCTCCAGAGTGTCAGGGTGCCCTACTTCAACATCCACCCCATGCCTGTGCACCTGAACCAGCGGCTCTGTGTGGAAGAGGACAGAGGCACGGAGCTGTATGCCAAGGAGATCATGGCCCTGGTGGCCAATTCCAGCTTTGACCTGGTGCTGCTGGGGGTGGGCACTGATGGGCACACTGCCTCGCTTTTCCCCCATTCTGAATATGGCTTGGAAGGGGCTCAGACTGTGGTGCTGACTGAAAGCCCTGTCAAACCTCACCAAAGGATGAGCCTTAGCCTACCCCTCATCAACAAGGCCAGGCAGGTGTTTGTCCTGGTTTTGGGGAAGGGTAAGCACGACATCACCACCCTGATCAGCAGAGTGGGCCATGAGCCAAGGAAGTGGCCTATCTCAGGTGTCAGCCCCAGCTCTGGCCAGCTGGTATGGTATGTGGATTATGAAGCTCTGCTTGGGTGATGCCTTCACAGTGTCCCTCCTCCCTCGTCTGTGTGGCTGTGACAGCCTGGATTTTCCTACACAATGTCCGTGTTTTTCTGTTGCCAGCAGCAGCTTCATCTCTGACAGACTCCTCTAACCTGGGAAATACGTGGCCTGCAGTGCCTCTGACGTTTGAGCCTGGAAAGGAGCTCGGCTCAGTGTTCAGAGCTAAGTAGGAGCCAAGAGCCCAGTGCAGCATTTCTGGCTCTGCTAGGGATTCTTACTGTGACTTTAGACAAATTACCTCACCTTGAAGTGCCTCAGTCTTCCCCGTCAGGCCTTTGTGGTTATTAGCATTTAAACCACCTTGCAGGCACTACGGGAGACTTGTTAAATTAAGTACCTGCCAAGTATTTTTTTTTTTTTAAAATTTCTCAGGCTAGAAGACAGTAATAACATGTTCATCCTCTGCCCTGCTGTCTGGCTGGGACAGAGTCGTTGTCTCAGGAAAATGATGGTGCACATGGGTCTGTAGTCTTGTATGTGCAGCCCATCCTGGTGTCAGCCAGCCACTGACTACGGTTGTGCTCTCCTGCAGGCAGACACGCGTTTGCTTTTGTGGCATGTGGCCCCTAAATGCTGAGACTGATTTGTGAGCTCACTGCAGTCCTGAGTCTTTGCAAATTGCCCAACAGCAGAGGCTGTGTTTATAAGCAGTAATTTGCTGCTTTCATTAAGTGGATAGCTGATACCATGGGGGATGGAGAAGGAAGACACGTTACTTTTTAGGCTGTTAGAATAATGGGGACAGGGTAAGGAATATGGCAGTTCACGGAGCTGTGATTTGCCTGCAGTGCAATAATTATTGAGGGAAAAACTTGGTGTTCAGAAGAGTTGTTTGGGTTTAGCTAGCAAAGAAATGTTTTCTTTAACTGTCTTTCTCTGTCTCATTCTCTGAAATGAACTTTTCTCTGTCCTCAGAATTGAAGCTTGCAGTATCATTGAGTGGCTTATAAAATTTCTACGGGAGGCAGCTTTATAAACTATCAACATATCCATCATTACAGCACATAATAAGGTAGTTACAGTGTTTGCGGATGGTGGTGGTGGGGTTTGAATTCAAGGACGCTGACTTAGAAGGGGAGGGAGTTTTCCCTGTACATATCTCTTGGGCACACAGAACTAGCAAATTGCATCTCTGTGTTGACAGGACAATGTTAAGGGGTTCTAGAAATGTATAGTGCCATTGCTCATAGAAAGGGTTGGAGACATCTAGTCCTACCTAGAGACCCCACTCTCCCCTTCCTAATTTTCACCTTCCCAGAATGCTGCCACGTACAATGGGCGTCTCTCTGCTTTCCTGATATCCCCAAATGCTCCATGATCTTCTCTAATGGGTAATTTCCCACAGCACACCAGAGTGCAGCTTTTGGTAAGGAAATCAAGACAGCACAAGATGGGAGAATCTGGGCTGATGGTCCATGTGGAGGCTAGAGACAAAGCCACTGCAGGAAGCTGGAACATGGATGTGGTACTGGATGCCAGCAGGGAGGATTCTGCTGTAGGAGCAGAGGCCACATTCAAGGGGGTTTCTCCCTTCTTCCTGTGAATGCTGGCCCTGTTTCTGCACAGAAGTAGCTGTGTGTGGGTGACTGGGTGGAGATGGCAGGGTCTGAGGTGACCCAGGGACTAAGGGCTCGCAGGGGCCCCAGTGCTGGCAGGAGATGGCGCCAGGACCCCAAGCAGCAGCAGCGAGTCGTGTGAGGTTCTTTCGGCAGGGCTGGGCTGAGGCTGGGCTGGGCTTGGCCGCCCTTCACAGCCCTGGAGCCTCGCAAGGGAAAAATAGGATCCTCAGGAGTTGGACCTGGCAGTCTGGTGACCCTTTAGGGACCTGAAAGTCTGCAGTGTAGGCTAGGAAGGAGACTTTGCTTTAGGAAGCTGGGCGATAGGCATTGGCTTCAAATCCTTCCCTGCACAGGGATCTGCTGAATCCTAGTGATGAAGGTGCAAATCCGGGTGCAAATAGATGCTACGGTCTGATAGCACATGAAGCAAGGTGGGCAGGTCTATACAGCCTGTGCTCCCAGGTTCCCAGGAGTTGTTGCCTTTCAGCATAATCCTTATCTTAATGCAGAAATCAGAATTGTTGTCCTCTGCTAATTGCACAGATAAAAGTGCACTGAGCAAGCTCCAGAGAGCCTGTTACTCGTCAGCAGTCCCTAGGCAAACGGAGCCAGGGAGAACATAACCTGGCAGAAGCTATGTGCAGCAGGAAAAGGCCAAATTCTCAGGGACTGGCTGTGATTTCTGGCAGACACCCTCCCCCATCTTGCAGATGGTCCAGAAAAGCTGCGTTTTACATACTGCATTTGACTAAGCTGAGCTGAGTTGCACTGATGCGCATCACTTTGCTTTTGCAAGGGAAAGGAGGGGAGTTGTGGTGGTGTAGCTTTCCGAAAAGCTCAAATGCAGAAGAGACACAAGTGCCTTAACTGGTCTGGTTTGACAGCCGGGATGGCTGGTTATCCATCTTTTGTGGGTGTTCGTGAATAAATTTGCTCCTGCCTGTTCCATGGTTACAGGCAGGCTTTACCAGCACAAACACCAAGCGGTGAAAATAAATCACAGGGGAAGGGAGTAGCACAGAAAAGTGGGAGGAAGGTGAGCACTGCAGGTTCCTTGCTGCAGGACTTGCTTGTCAAGTGGATATGCTGACAGTGGAGTCTGGAGTAAGAGCGCACACCTAGGAGTTAACTGGAGTAAGTCTTCTGGAATAACTCTTTGTAGATGAGTCCTAGCAAATACTGGCTCCAAAATATACCACAGTGGCTGAAACAGCTGTGCAGAGGGAGATGTTTTAGGTCTGGTATGTCCATAAATTCAAACAACATTTTTCGTTATTAAACAAAAATAGCCTTGTTAACTTCATTCCAGTTCTTTTGTATTTGGTGTTAGGGAACAAGTTTTAATGAAAAATTGACCTGTGTGAGACTAAGTATCTTGTAATGAATGACAGAGTTTATTACTACTTTGCAGATGACTGTGGCATTGTTGTTTTCTTATTTCTGCACACTTTCTTCTTAATATTTGGCTGGCACCCTTTGAAATAAATACTGATTTTAGAGAGGCTTATTTGCACTTTTAAATAAGCATGTGGGTTTTTTCCCAGATAGCAGCTGTTTTTCCCAGCTGAAAACAGAGTTCATTTGTGAAGTCTCTAATGGGTCACCCCAAAAGTCATCTGAGATTTTATTAAAATCCAGTAAAAGCTTACATGTGTTTTCCTCGGTGAACATAGCTGTCTGGGTTGTTTGGGTTTTTTTTAAGATTTTTTTTTTTTTATTACACAGACATTCCTGTTAAACTCTTTAATACTTAGCATTTGCCAAATGAAAAACAAATATTCTAAAATATATAAAAATTGTGACTGGCAAGAGAGAGACTGCAGATGGGAAGAAGGGTTAAAGGAGCAACAAATCTGATGAGGAAGAATGGTAGAAATCCACTGGGCTATAGGCCAAGGAAGCAGTGCTATTTTTATTTTGTGAAAGCTATTAATAGGAGATGTGCACCTTCTTGAGAGCTTGTATTAACCTTTCTTTGCAAAAGCAACTCCATGGAGTAACTTCTTATAGTCTGTTTCTCCCATAAGTGATTATTGATACCAATTTTATTTTTTTTAAACGGCAAGTGCATTCCTAGAATTCAATGGTGTGATTATTTATATGTTTTACAGAAAACTAACACTGGAAGTAATGAATTTTTCACTTCAACTTTTGTAAATCAAGTTGTAAAATTTTATTTTCCCACGAGTAAAGTTTTGTGATTCCTTTCATGTTGTGTAATGAATAGAGAATTATATTTGTAAAAAATAAATCATTTTTAACAAGAGTGTCTTTTAATTTCTTGCAAAGATTGGTGGTCATTCTGGTTTTTTCCTGTCCTCTTGGTGTCTGAAGTTTTAACCATCCAGTTGTACAAAGAGGACAATGTTGAATTTTCTGTAGTGTGAAACCAGCAGTCTTAAATGTTCACTCTGACTCTTTCTTTGTGTATCATCCAAACAAGGCTAGGACTTCTCAAAACAGAGGAACAGCCAAAGCCCTTTTAAGGTGAGAAGATGGAATCACCCAATACTATGCAGGGTCCTGAAATCGCCAGGCCTTAGGAAAGTCTCCACTGATCCACATTCACTCCCTGAGTGGCATTTCCATAGGTACTATCACCATAGTACAGAGTTGCTTAATAGCATAGACTTTATAATAGAGCTGCATTTTTAACTATAATCTATTCAAGATCTGGGAGCTGAGATTATGCAGTTGAACTTCAAGAACGAGCTGTGCTGTGACACTGGCTAGGAAGGCATTACGCACGGTCCCAGCACGGAGGCCCGGCCTCTGGTTTAGCTGATACCCGAGTGTTCCTGTCCAGAACCAGCCACCGCCACCTTGGTGAAAGGAGAGTCTCACCTGGCACCTCCATTACATAGAGAGAAGAGGTGCAGTGTGCCCCAGAAAGGGGAGGAGGAGCACGGCAATTTCATCCCAGGGGAAGGCTTCATTTTCCTGGCAAGAAGAAGATGCGAGGATTTAAATCAGATGTTTTCTTGCTGCAGTCTTGCTGATTCACAAATGCTAGTTCCCCTGAATGCAGTTGAAAGGGCACTGTCATTCACAGACTCTTGTGGGTTTTCAGTGGATTCCCGGGGCTGCTAATAAAGCAGAGCATTTCTGTAGTACCAAGTGATATGGGTACCCTCTCCAGTGCTCCCATGGCTGTCCAGGTACATTGCTATGATGTGTGTATGATACTTCTGATGCTGTGGTGATGCTGAATTATCTAAGTGACCCATACATTAGAAGATGGTTGTGCAAGTGAGGAGATTTAACAGTCATGTCATAGGGCTGGGACAATATTTTCCCATCCAGGTCAGAAGTGTGCTAATTCTAGTTTAGAGAGAGCTTTGTGCTAGTTTGGAGACCATTGCACATCACTGAAGAGAGATACTCCAAGCAGTTACAGGATTCATGAATCCTCCTGGAACACAGGGAGCAGAGGCAGTGGCGGTAAAAGCAGCAAAACTTAACGCTTTTGGAAACAATTTTTTTGGTGCTGTGCTTGACTTTTCCTTTGGCCACAGCTAAGGGCAACCCTTAGTAGGATTTGTGCCTCCTGTTCATTGCCTGCCTTAGTAGGGATTTGGTTTATTGCCTTCCTTTCCCCAAATGGATGACTGATGACTGAAAATGTGGCCGTTGCCTAAAAAGAAGCAAGAAAGGAGGTGGAGGGGAGAGAGTGAAAAACAGTGCATTTCAGGAGCCAGAGCAATCCTAAAACAAGCTGCCTTGTGAAATGTCTGTGGGTAATGTGAATCGATCCAGTTCATTCCAGCTGCTCCCCCTGCAGAGAGCTGGCATGATGTCCTGTAGCAATGCAGCACCAGGTTCTCCTGCAAGCACCACCGCAGACTGTGCCAGGCCTGTGCCCTTAAGTTGCTCCCTGCGGCGGGACATGTTGGCTCTCCTTTGACAGATTTCTCTACTCAGAGGAATTTCCCGCAGAAACTATGTCCTGGTGGCACTCTGACCAGACATCGCCTCATTTTTTCCTTAAACAGGGCTCCCTTGTAGGCATCTCCTTATCCACAAACAATCTGGGTCTTGTGTGAATGGTGTTTGGCTCTGAGCAGTGTTGCTGTTGCTGAAATGAGACCTGTGCACAGACACAAACTGTTAAGCAGGTTCTTTTCTGTAGATCCCAGCCTATTTTTAACAGGATTCAGGCATTTTTTTCATGCCTTGCTTTTCTTATGTGGGCATGTATTATGGGCTGGCACAGTACTTGGTGTGTTTGAAGATTTCGGGAGGCTCCCCCCTGCTGCTCGCAGAGAGGAGGAGAGGGAGATCGTAAGATGGGGGAGGTGGAATGAGAGCTCAAGTATATGTCTCTGGCTGAGCTGGGGGGGACCGGAGCTGCAGCCGGTACCGGGTTTAGCTTATTTCCCCACATGAAGAAGGGAAACCTGGGGTCAGATGCTAGGGAAAAGGGCAGCCTGCATTCAGGGAGAGGGAGGAAATAGGAGGAAGAAACCAAGTACTCTGTGCCTGTCTGAGGTGTGCATATCCCATCTGGGAATGTGCTTGTGGGATAGGCCTGACTGATGTTAAACAGCTTAATGTGGGAAAAGCAAAAAGTCCTCAGCAAAAGGGAGGGAAAAACCATGGGTGACTAGAATTCATCTGACTGCATGGATCCTGCATCATCCCACAGGTTTCTAGGGAGCCAGTTTGGTAGTGATATAGCATCACAGCTGTGTGCCCCATGGTAGGGTTGCTTAGGGGTGGGAAGAGTCGTTCCTCGTGTTCCCAGCCCCATGGGAATCGCTGGTCCATGGTTAGCAGGAGAGAGCTGAAGGGGCAGGACTCTGCCACTGATTCGCTGTGTTGCTTGCCTGGGTTCCCCTTTCCTCTCGCTGTGCAGCAATAGTGAATTAGCTGCCTCATGGGGAAATGAAATGTTTGGAAGAGGCTGGAGGTAGGCTGCTGGAGGAGTGGAGGGCTTTCTCCTACAGCGTCCCTGTTGTGTGTATCAAGTCACGTTTGTCAAACAATATCAGCCAAAGCACTTGCTGGGAACGGCAGCAGTCAAAATCTCTTCAGCACAAAGTCAGGGCCTGTTCTTATTGCTATTATCTGCTGCAAGCAGGTGCTGCCTGGCATCTCCTTTCCCAACAGCAGTTTTTTGACATGACCAAACTGTCTGACAAACAAACCACCCACATGCTGCAGTGTTTTGACTTGCAGAGGGACATTGCTGTAGATGCTTTTCCTGAGCTTCTCTCTGGAAGTACTTAGGTGTCTGTAGCTAAAAAGGTGCTTGGGAGGCAAGCACGCCAGCAGCAGAGGGTGCTGCTTCCTCACGCTGCAGGAGCTGGCAGGAACCACTCTTCCCAGCCCTGTCCTGCAAAGGGAGCTTTTCCTAGAGGCACAGCCCAGCACAGCTGGGCCTCTGACACCAACTCTGCTGCTGCTGCTCCTTGAGCCACACACAGCGCAGAGATGAGCACTGATCTCGTGTGGCACAGTGAGCTCTCTGGTCAGCCTGCTCTCCCGGGAGCTACTCCACAGCTGCTGTTCCTGTATTATCCTGGTTGCTATCATTTTCCATTCATGGCCCCCCATCAAAAAGGCAAGGAACTCCTTTTTCTGCTTCCCCACTCCCAATGGCTTCTCATGCACAGACTGTGACCATGTTTAGCCCCCTACATACAGGCTTGCAGTGTACAGTGCGATAAGGAAAAGGAGTGTTATGATGTGTCCTTTTTACTGCAGACAGTTGTGTCAGCCAGTAAAATTACCGTGATTTTAAGGGGGTGCTCCTGGCACGTGCTCTCATTAAGAGTACATGTCTGTACTACATGTAGCTCAGAGGTAACTGGGCAACCAGCTGGTGTTGTAAGGGTTGCTCCAAATAGAATTGGAAGTTTGTAGAGTATCTTCTGCATCCCAGTGCTCCAGAGTTACATATATCCCGTTCTTTAAGGCAGGCCACTTCACATCCAGCACCTATGCTGAAGCAGAAAGGCAAAAAGGAACAGTGATGGGAAACATCACAGCAAGCCCCTGCTTTCCAGGTGAACGTAAAGCAAAATGCCTGGATTCCACTTCGTTTCTGATAAAGGGTTCTGAAAAATACCCTCATTTATTTGTGTTGCAATGTGCTGAGATCTGAATTCACAAGAAGAGACTAACTAAAAGGAAGATGACTTTTTTTTTTTCCCCTGCTGTGCTGGATTGACCCTTGCTGGATGCCAGGTGCCAACCAAGCCGCTCTATCACTGCCCCCCTCAGCTGGACAGGGGAGAGAAAATATAACAGAAGGCTTGTGGGTTGAGATAAGGACAGAGAGATCACTCACCAATTACTGTCATGGGCAAAACACACTCGACTTGGGGAAATTAAATTTCTTACCAATCAAATCAGAGTAGGGTAATGAGAAATAAAGCCAAATCTTAAAAACACCTTCCCCCAACCCTTCCCTTCTTCCCAGGCTTAACTTCACTCCCGATTTTCTCTACCTCCTCCCCCCAGCAGCACAGGGGGACGGGGAATGGGGGTTGTGGTCAGTTCATCACACATTGTCCCTGCCACTCCTTCCTCCTCAAGGGCAGGACTCCTCACACTCTTCCCCTGCTCCAGCATGGGGTCCCTCCCACGGGAGACAGTTTTACGAAGTTCTCCAACATGGGTCCTTCCCATGGGCTACAGTTCTTCACGAACTGCTCCAGCGTGGGTCCCTTCCATGGGGTGCAGTCCTTCAGGAACAGACTGCTCCAGCGTGTGTCCCCCACAGGGTCACAAGTCCAGCCAGCAAACCTGCTGCAGTGTGGGCTCTTCTCTCCATGGAGGTCCTGCCAGGAGCCTGCTCCAGCATGGGTTTCCCACGGGATCACAGCCTCCTTCGGGCATCCACCTGCTCCGGCGTGGGGTCTTCAGGTCCTGCCAGGAGCCTGCTCCAGCATGGGTTTCCCACAGGATCACAGCCTCCTTCGGGCATCCACCTGCTCCGGCGTGGGGTCCTCCACAGGCTGCAGGTGGATATCTGCTCCACCATGGACCTCCATGGGCTGCAGGGGACAGCCTGTCTCACCATGGTCTTCACCACGAGCTGCAGGGGAATCTCTGCTCTGGCGCCTGGAGCACCTTCTCCCCCTCCTTCTTCACTGACCTTGGTGTCTGCAGGGCTGTTTCTCTCCCATATTCTCACTCCTCTCTTCAGCTGCAGTTTCTGGTGGTGTGCATTTTTTTCCCCCCTTCTTAAATATGTTATCACAGAGGCGCTACCACTATCGCTGATGGGCTCGGCCTTGGCCAGCGGCAGGTCCATCTTGGAGCTGGCTGGCATTGGCTCTGTTGGACATAGGGGAAGCTTCTAGCAGCTTCTCACAAAAGCCACCCCAGTAGTGCCCCCACTACCAAAACCTTGCCACACAAACCCAATACACCTGCAAAGGGCCCTTGGGGATGCCTTTTTTTCCCTCCTCCATTCCACTCCATTTTACTCCCTTTTCCACCACATTGAGCCATCTTCCAACTGAGGAGGGCTTGTTGATTGTCCTCTAAGCAGGCTTGGCAGGATTTCTACCTACCTCATGAGGCTGCTGTTTTAACAGTCTCTTTCTCTGCTCTGCGGCATACTGGGTTACTTTGGCTTTGTTGCTGTACACTACAGACGCTCATTGTTCGCTATCTGTTGCATTGTCTCCTTTAATTCCCACAGGCAGAGCCTGCATGCAGCACGTAGATGTTTCCGGGCAGAGTGTTTACTCTCTCTCTCTCCCCCCCTCTCCCCAGGGATAGAAAGCTGCATGTTTGCTGCCTGCCTGTCTTTATACACGCCCCCCCCCAATGCAAAGCAATAGGATCCCCTTTTTTGCTATAGTCTACCAGCCTACTGCTGCAAGGTCAGGTGTAAAGCACACCTACAAAGTCTGTACCAGCCTGAGTGCCTGTGCTCTTAAGAAGGATTTAGATGCTTAACTTCAGACATTCAAAAGGGACCCATTTTTCGGAAGGTGGGTGCTCATCCACTTCCATAGGTAGATAATCTACAATACTGAATGCATGCCAGGTCATCCCCCCTCCCACCTCCCTTTTGATAATCTTAGCATAAATTCACAAGGATGAGAGCTGGAAAAGCCTCTTCTAATCCAGGCTCCATCCCCAGTTAGTTTTCCAAACAGGCTTAGAGGGATTCCATTGCAGACCATAAACACTGGCGTTTGTCAGCCACCCCCCTCTGCCACTGTTTGCACTGTTGCTTGAGATGTAGACAGTATTCAAAGCAAGTGATTGAAGATTAGCAATTCCTGCTTCTTAAGCAAGCAAGAAAGTCAAATATTAAGGAAATAAAAGGAGACAAGATTCCGTAGGAGCTGTGATCTCATCTGGCAAGAAGCCACCACAAAGCTGAAAAGTTCTGCTTCAGCACTTGTCACATCTGGTTTCCTCCAACTTCCCTGCTGCTCTTATACCTCCTCCACCCCATTTCTCCCTCTCACTGTAAAGAACAGGGATCTCTGTTAGAGCAGGAATTGCACACCTGGAACTAGTGCACAAGAAAATGCGGGACTGTGACAAGCTCTCAGACAAAGAAGCTGACATCTGGCAATGGCAATGTGCTGCAAGGTGCTCCGGGAGAGGTAATGGGTCATAGTGCTGACCAGTGTGGGGAGGCAGGTAACACGACTGTGGTGGAGCTAGCAGAGCAGCTGAATTCACAGGCAGACTAAAGCCTGCTGAGTTTCCTGTACAGTTCTCAGACATCATTCACAACTTTCTTGGACTCAGTGATGACATCTCTCTGCTGCTGCAGAAGGTGCTCATGCTGTGCTGACCATTTAATACACCCTGGGGAGCTGTGGCTAGGCAGGCCAAGGAGAACCTGCTTTTGAGTCTCCACAAGCAAGATCTTGGGCTTCCCTCAGGACCCTGGCCCTGGCCATTGCTCTGTTAACTCCCCTGCATCACAGCAGATGGGCAGGAAAAGGTGCCAGGGTAAGAGGAAAGTCCCTCACCCACATCTCTAGGTGTCAAGAGCTACTGTCAGCCAACTAATTGACAGCTGCCTCCCCTCTGCCTTTCTAGATTATGAATCCATGCCAACCTTTGCCCCGCTCCCACCAGTCAGGTTCTCACATTACAGCAGTCTCCCACCTTGGCAGTAATGAAACAAAGCATTTAAAGTAGGTGTACTTTAGTAGGTGTAGTAGATTGATTCACTGTAAAGGAGAATCTGGTCCACAGAGGTCCCATTCTAAGCAGTTTTGGAGTTTCTCTAGACAGCACTTCAGTTTGTCTTGCTCTCCAGCTAATGTATGCCTGGCACGTTCCTCTAACATCTTTGGCATTGGCAGGAGAGACAGGAGTGGATCTTCTGAACAGTGGAAATCTCTCTGTGGGAGAGCTCTCCACAAACAAAGATGGATTCACACAGCAAGCTGCAAGTGTGCCGACAGAAAACACGGGAGCCAGTCTGCAGTGTCAGAATCCTTCCGCAGCTCCCTCAGAGCAGTATTTACAGGGTCTCTGGGTGAGTATGGGCCCCCAAGGTCTGGCTAACTGTCCAAGAACTGAACAGTAATCTGCAGGAAAAGCTTAAAGGGGGAGATTTTCACAACACGCTTGGCAGACTATTGCTGAAGGACTTCTGCTGAAATTAGCGGGGAAAATTGACTTAAAAGGGAGCAGGACCTGGTCAAAGCAAAGTAGTTTTGAAAAAGCTGCCCAAATATGTATCTATTTAAAATAAAGCATCTCCTTTTTCTATCTTGCAGGGTGTGAAAGAACATATTTGTGCTGCATCTACAAATTCCCTGGTGTTTCTGGTCAGCTAGAGTAATAAATTTAATCTAATGTGAATGTGTTTTTTTAATGAACCACAATGGCTGGCATAGAGCAACTATTCCCCAAGGACTTCAAAATACGCTTAACAAGTTAGTGCCTCAGTCCTGCAAAGATATGAATGCACATATCAACAACTTCACGTGTACGCATTGTCCCATGGAGTTCAGAATTTCTTTCCCTGCATTGGCTGAAGTCCTCTTTCGGGATTTTTTTGACTGCGTGGCCTGAAAGGGGTGAGGAGGAGGAGGGGAGTATTCAGCAGGCAAGCTACCACACCTTGGCCTTCACATTATGTTAATTTCTTCTGACTTCTTCTGACACTTCAGTGGGTTCAGCAATGGACGCTGTCCCATTATACATCACTGAATGTCCTGCTGTGACCACCTCACTGAAGGAATAACCTAGCAGTGGGGAGCCTATGGCCCCTGGGGACCATGCAATTTCATTTCATCCCATGTGCAGCTGCAGAAGCTTTTTCCTTGTGAGCACTGGTATAACTAAGTTGTACATTAATGCGTGGCCCATGAAACGTGACAAAAAGCCCGTTCAGCTCTCAGCAGAGCATACCTCCTTCCACCAGCCTCCCCAGAGATCCAGCACACGTACACACCCAGGAATCGCCTTCCTCACTGCTCACCTCCCCACTCCCTAAGAGGCGCACAGCCAGGAGAAAAATGGCTGAGTATCCTGCCTAATTAAAAGGTAGGTAAAGAGAACGCTCTTGCACATTTATGGTTGAGCCTTGTTTGAATTAAGGCCCTGTGCTGGAAATGAAGTTCAGCCGAGATGAAAGCAAAGTCCTCTGGAAGTACGGACATAAAAATGAGGACACACAAATTAACCCTGCTCTTTTTTCACATGTGCCCCAAGACCATTAGTGATGAGAACTGGTTGAGGCCCAGTGTTAACGTCCAACCCCAAAAAACAATAACTTCAGCAGCATGCAGGGGCATTCGTTCCGTACTGACTCAGATGGCAGGCTGCCACCTCCTGAATCATTCATACCACTTCCTGCAGCTCTTAGGTGGTCCTTGGAGGTATCCCATGCAATATGGCTTGCTTAATTTATGACAATCCCCTGGTTTATAGCTCCAAGCAGTATTGCTACAAACAGACTCTTTTTGTCTGGGAATACTGAAAAAATGAATCATCTCGAAGAGACATTACTGGGTCAAATTTGTCCAAAAAGTTGCTTTTTGAAAAAAAGACTGAAATGAACAGAATTGTATCTCCCTGATGTATTTCGGTAAACAAATCAGTTTTAAAAAAGCAAACACACGTTCCCTGGAGTGTTTGCGGTGCAAATATTGCAACATTGTGTCAGTGTATAAGGATACTGAGGATGCAATTCATTAAAAAGTGACTAGCTTGTCCACAAAGAAATGAGCAGCGGTAAGCCTGAAACTCGCTGCTCTTCTTAGAGGCAGCAAGGCAGTGAAGAACGACACAAGCCCGGCTGCATCCCGAAACACTGCCGGCTGTTGAGCGCTTAGCTCCACGGGCCCACGCGCGGCTCCGCTCGGGACGAGGCCGAGTGTCGGAGCCAGGCGCTCCCGCTCCCTCCCGGGGCGAACGACTCGCCCCGCTGCCGGCTGCGCCCGGGGCCCCGCGGGCCGCGACCGCCCT
>VYZW01043481.1:38705-71858 GCA_013401315.1 Balaeniceps rex | reverse complement strand
AAGTGTTCAGTCAAAGACGTCAACAGAACTCTAGGAATTTCAGGGAGGAGTGAAGAAAAAGATGCTCCAACACCTTCGAATAAAAAAGACAGAATTGTAGCTAACATGGGAAATGATACATTCTTGAAATCAGTCGGTAAGCAAGTTTTTACTCTTCTTTTAACAGAATGGCAAACTCTCTGACCACTGCTTGTCAAAAAACAATAACCTAGTGACAGCCATCAGCACCTACNCTGCAGGGAAAGGGGAGGTGCACTAAAGAATAAAGAAGGTTATTGTGACAGATGAAACATAATTCACAATGAGTACTCTTTTCATCCAGCCTTAAGTAGCAGAGGATTACTCCAAGCCGAATTTTAGGGGAGTATGTATGATCTGATTTAATAATATGAGGACAGGCCACAAGCTGAAAGGCAATGTAAACCAATTATGCTTTTGCTGATTGTTTGGGGGGTTTTCTTGGTGGTTCCCCCCCCCTCTTTTCTGGAAGTAGAAGAAATGTTAACGTGAAGAGGGTCTGAAGAAACATGGGGAAAAGTGAGAAATGCCGAGAAATAAAAGTGGGGATTTTCTGGAATGGATATTGATAAATGATTATTCTATATTTCTGCTTCATGACACTTAAATGAAATAAGATCATGCCATTTCTTCAGTAAATATGCGCTGTGAAAGTAGGTAAACTAATTTTGATACACTTACTGAACTTGTATTGCTTCAGAGAAATTCATACTTGAGTCTTCTAAAAATGCTGTATGATATCAAGTTTAGATGTAGATAACTGTGACAGTAAAATAACTTTCTGCTAAACATGTGTACATTGCTTTTCTGAGACAGTGTTTTAATATTTAAACAGTAAATAGGTAAGCTTGCATGTGTATTTTAAATGCTTGTTTCCTTATAGTGTGCTTTGGAAAAGACTTGCTTAGCATAAATTATTGTATTACACTCTGAAAGGATTTATCTTTTTACTGTTTCAGTTTTCATATAACAACTATTTTTCATGATCTAAAATTGCATTCAGAATATCTGGCCATGTGTAGCTAGTTAAACTACAGAAACTGCTAAGGTGCTTGGCAAAAGTAGTAAACAATATCTCATTTTGTCTATAGAAATGTTAATTTAGATTAATTACTTTTTTAAGCAATAGGTAACTTTTAAAAAATCCATTTTAAGGCAAGTGTTAAAGTAATCATTGATCTTCTCAAAGAATGTTTCTATACATTTTGTATAATTTAGTATGCAAAATAAAACCATTTTTAGATACAGATTCTAAATGTTTTTCAAGTGTTCATCTCGTTTGAAAATCACAGACAAAAACACCCCAAACAACCATGAGTTAAGTGTTTGCTTTCGTATATTTTGTACTTTTTAATTACACAAAAACTGCTTAGCAGTCAGAGCTAATAAAACTGTGCTGCTAATTGAAAATAAATTATTAGTAGGGGTTAGGTCATATCTTCCAGATTTCAGACTGAAATATAAAATAAAGATTAATTGGAACAGACTTTCTGTTATTCAAGTGCTGCTATATATCAGACCGGCTAAGACGATTCAACAAATTAATATCAAATCTTACATAAACAAATGGCAAGGAAACGGCATTAAAATATGCATGTGAAATTATTATTAATTATATTTTCTAAATGAACAAAGAACACTGAAATTTTGTCTTCCATTAGCTGTGTTACTGAACTATTCTCTTACATAATATGATTTCTTGCCATTCTTAAAAGCAAGCATAAAACCAATATAAGTATTTCATAAACACCATAAGCAATTAGTTAGATTTTGGTGAATAAGCAGTATGCATTAAGCACACCTCGGTACTATACTCTTAAAGAAAGAATGAACAGCCAGAAAATGTATCAAAATATAATAAGAAAACCGCTAGATTGAAAGCATACATTTTAATATTTTAGTTCGCAAAGGGAGCAGCAGCCAAAAGACCCTTCTAACCACCTGACAAATAGCAACAAACAACAGATCTCGAGTCAAAATATTTATTAGGGTGTCATGTCAGTGTACAGGCTAGCATATGTGCTAAGGAGAAATTATTCTATTATCTTCAGCTGAGTGAAGTAGTAACAATGAACATAAAGATTTATAAATATATATAGAACTGAGAATGTTTTAAATCATACAATCACTTAATTTTCATTGATCATTTAAAAATATATCAAAAAGTGTAAAATACAGCTTGCTTTAATTCCTGTGACAATTTTTATCCAAATGTTATTGTTGCCATGTCACACTGTACTTGCCATCCATCGTTAAGTTTCTTAGTAAGAAATACATACTTAAGGATTTGTTTAAAGAGTCAAGTGGCATTTTTGCTACACTGAATGACATTCATTTAAGCAATATATCTTCTACTAATAAACTTTCAAACCATGTATATTTTAGGGGTATTCATATTAGCAGATGTTTTTGTTCTCTTTAAAATTCGTTTGAAGTAGAATTTATTATTGACATTATGGCACATAAAACTTTCAGCAAAATTGCAGATGAAGGTTGTCTTTGGAAAAGCAGGGAAAAGAGAGCATCTCAGATCATGCTTGCATGCAACAAAAAAAGTACACATCTCTTAAGATGAACAAACAATGTTTCAATACTGAATCAAACTATGAGCACTCATATCTTCTACGAATCTAAAAATATTAGTATTATCCATTATTTTAATTCTTTTCTGTAAAACATACATCAGGCTCACTGAATATATATATCAAGTTCGCTACACTGTTTTTAATAGCCAGTGTTGAGGGGTTTTTTTAAAAGAGAAGGAGGGAAAAAGAGCTCTTCCCCCTCCCCTGCAAACAGCTTTGATTTTAACCAAATCTCAGTGTGCAGGTATAGTTGTCTCATCCCGTACCCTATAAAGCGTTAAAAAATGTGAATGAAATTAAGATTTGTAATATTTTGGGAGCTACAAAGAATACAGTGGCTCAGGAGACAACACTGGGAATGTAAGAAAACACAGACTTTGATTCTATACGACAAGCTGGATAGGAGTCAAAGCTGCCACATGTGGTGTGAAAAAATGCCACCCTGGTGTGAACAAAGGGTTTAAAATGGAGTCAAGAAGCGTGCAAGCTCAATGTCTAAGCTTTTCCTGTGAATTGTACTGCCACAACCTGCAGGATATCAAGTGGGCTGGGAAGAATAGAGCGCCTTTGGAAGCTACAATGGAGTAGCGGTGGCCGTCGGTGCGTTAGGGTTTCTATTGTTTTGGTCTTCTTGTTTGTGCGTCGTTACAATGCGCTGCTTTACTTCAGCGAGAAATTAAACTCTAAGCACCAAAAATAAAGTCACAAAATTCACCGAGAAACCGATGAATGCAGTAACTCTGATCTTTCTTATTGTAGTCCTAGTTTACAGCTTGATGAGAGAATTTACAAGCTAGATTGTTCATTTTACCGGGGCCTGAACCACAGTCTCACACATACAAAAACCAGAGTAATAAACGTTGCTCATAAATATCTCTATGGCCTTTTACTGAGATAATAGTTGCAATAATATAAACATTTGTTGGAGTTTATTCAAACAGAAAGAATGTTGCACCTTATTTCAATCAACAGCTTCCTCCTTTTATTACAACATAAAGCTATTAATCTGCATATACAGATCAGAAAACACTATCTTTCAGAAATAATCTATGAAAGTGTGCAGTAGCGACCCAAAAATGTATGGGTCATACACTCGCAAAGATGCTATGCTAACAATGTTTAATAGTGAAGGTACTGAAAATCATAAATGTTCTACCTAGATAAAGGAAAATGCTATGTACAAGGCACAAGGAATACTAAGAAAGAAAACGGTTAAATATATTTACCCAAAAGATGCAAAGAGCAAAAACTACAAGTTCCTCGAAGAGAAAATGCACTATAGTTCTTAGAATTCCTAAACAAAATCAATTAAAATCCAAGGAAGCAGGCCCACAAAGCCCAATAAACAGTAAATGTTCTAAGAATTAAAGAAACCTTCCGGTTTCCTATATTACATTTACATTTTTTATTAAGGATTAGGTCAAAAGCCACTGATTTTTAGTTTATGAATGCAGGTCAAGACAAGAACATTTTTCTATTTACTCTGTGTAACTCTGTATAGAAATCAATCTGTTACTTTCATTACAACCACACAATCAATTCCATTTAAAGTACAATGCAACAGCCAAGTCCAAGGACAATATGGATCGCTGAAAATCCTTCATACTATCTACAGAATTTATTCAGTATGACTGGGATGATTTTTCTTCTCATTAGTATGCAACAAGCTTTCACAAACAAACGTATCCCCGCTTCGCCTGTTTTTAGTTCAAAACATAAAAAAAGCATACACTAATTTACTGATAACTAGCACCGATGCTTAAGTATTGCCTTTCAGTAAATAACACAAATCATCTATTAAAGAACAATTTTATGGAGGAAAGTGTCTAAGTCACACTGAGTCACAATTATTTCTACAGCTGTAATAAGACAGGACTACATGCTAGATAAACCAGATGACATACATACATGCAGGCACACATGATGAATGTACATAATGTATTTAAGCAGTCTGTCTTAAAAGGCTATATTTTATCAACCTACAAATATTTGTAAACATGCCCCTCTCATTTTTCTGTTCCTCATAATGCTATTCTGAGGTTCCTAAGGGACACAAAGCCAAGGTATTTAAAAACTGCAAAATACTATCAATGTATCTCCCTGCATACTCAAAGAATTTGGTATGATCATTTGGACAGATGTAATTTAGGCATTTTTATAAATGTTTTAAATGTTCACAATTACTTTTACAGTCCTAGTTCAACATATTAAAATCAAGGCATAATATCAGATTTTAACACTGTAAAACTCCATACTGTACTTTTATTTATGGTACGTTTATATAGGTTTATTTTGCTGGTTTGGTTTTGTTCCCAACCTATTTTCTCAACTTATTTTCTCCTGCATTTTAGTATTTGTAGGGTTTTTAAAATATTATTTTTTCCTTCTGCCTGCCTGAAACATAAGCCTGTCAAATAAATATTGCTCTAAATGAACAGAATAGACTGAAAAATGTTCTGTTCAGAGATTTCTGCAGAACAAAGCTGCCTGTGATTTTCAAGTAAAAACCTTATCTTGAATAGTCTTAGCATTTGTTCCTTATTTGTTCTTTTATTGATTACTTTGTTCAACTACATATCTCCCTCCCCAATAACATATCAGAGAAAATGAAAAATGAATCTTGGAATAGTGCTCCAGAAAATGCAGTCAGATGTCTGCTAACAGCGCTGAGGCTGTGTTTCGATGTCCCTGGTTTCCCCAGCTTTGATAATTTGAGATGGCACCGATATGAAATCTCTGGGTGTTTCTTAGAGTGCCATCTCCTTTTTGATCCAGTGGATGTTTTTAAGTCACTCGTAAACTGTTGTTTCTGCCAAGTGGTCAACCAGTTAGCAGCATCCTCTCTTGGGTAACAAGACGGCATGCACACATGCACGTACATACGTGTATGCGTACGTATGTGAATGTGCGTATTCTGGCTTGTTATTTCAGCTGAGTATCAAACTGGGACTCTCATGCACCAGTTAAATTTACCTCTGTCAAACCTCACTGTATGCATTCCAGTCATAAAGAAAATTGCATAACGTCAAATTTCTTACTCACATATAACAGCATGTAAATAGACAAAGGGCTCACAGCACTGTGAGGAGAGAAACTGTCCTGACAGACTTGCATTTATCCGCACTGCAAACCTTAAATAAGCATACATAAACATCTTTTTCCTCTTGTTCAGCTGTGTTTACTTGCCACTGCTTCCCTCCCTTGGCTTCCACCAGCTCATTTTTCCCCATCTCCTGAACCTGTTTATTTTCTCTCTCCTGCCTGTCTGCCGGCAGCGGTGCTGAAGCATCCCCCAAAAGCTGCAGCCCCACGCATTCCCATCCCAGGGGCACCCCAGCCGTGTGAACAGGGCACAGGAATTAACAGGTTAATTCCATATGGGCAGGAGTAGGCATGACTCAGGCCTTGAGAAGATGAAGCTGGACTATCTGGAAGGATTGCATTAAATGTGAGACGTAATATCTGCAAGTGAGATAGCAGGGATACTGTTGAGAGAGAAAAAATCACTTTCCCAGAATACTCTCCATCTATTCAGACATTAAACAGCTGAAACGTGGGCGCCGCAGAGGTTAAGCTTGCCAGCTGAGAGCAGGACACTGAGCTACTCAGCAGCCCTCGCCTCTCCCTCTAACTACTGCACCAGCCTGGGGAGCTGCAACACCAATTTTACCAGCAATCTGCCCCCAAGGGCTCTTTTAAGACTGTACCAGACCCATCTGCAAAGCTGGCCTCAGAAAGCCAGCTCAGATCTGTTTGAAATGCTACAGACCATCTATGTAATCCATTTCAGAGCCCACAAATAAGCGATATAAGGGATCCACGCTGGCTCCTTACCCCTGCATGAATTTTGGTGGCAGCAAGGAAGCCAAAAATGTGGGATGCCAGTACAGTTAAATGATTTATTGGGAAAGAATAAAGTCCACTTTTTAGAGGAGAGTTACCTTTCCTTGCAGCAGGAAAACATAATATCTTTATTTACTATTAGCAGAAAACAATGCCAAATTTTCCTGACTCAACTGTATAAATTAACAAACCAGGTTTTCCCCTGGCTAAAATGCACACTGGACCAGGGCAGCGATCACCTCCAAAATTAGTTCCTCCCTCACTAACACCAAAGGACATCTCTTATGGCAGCCCCTTCTGCCATCTCCCAAAGCCTGCTGGATCTGCATGAGCCTCGCAGGCCAGTGAAGGTGACAAAAAGCAAATGGACAACAGGCAGAGTAACACATAGAGAAAACACAGGCCAACAGACCATCTCCAGTAGAGAAGCGTAGCATCAAACAGATGCTTTAGAGCAGTTGCCCGTCATTGAAGCTCTGTCAGTGTGCTACCAACCAAACATCAGGGCCCCTGACATCCCCAAAAGCTTGGGTGCTACTTCGTTACCTTTTGCCTGTCCCCTGAAGAAGATGCTTGGAAAAATCAGTCAGGAAAAGTACCTGGACAGGAAAACATCACCACCCTCTTTTCTGTTAGAGTCCTTGCTGGGCATTTACTACCACATGGGGTAGTAAAGGCAATTCAATTTTTCCTATGTGCAAGTGCTGGAGGTCATCACTGGTACAAGGGCCAAAATGATTTTGATTTCTTGCCACAAAGTGTTAAATTCATTCTTCTCGACAGTTCAACAGGAACAGCACTGGTGCAAGTACACACTCCACCCTTTAACCATCCTGTGATGCTCAGGAATGAGAGACCAAGTGTAACATGAGAGTATTCTCTGCTGAGAGAGAACTTTTCACTGCCTTCCTTAATTTGTAAATCTCCTTATGTGGGTTTATTTTAGTACCTTGATTCTATTTGAACATAGCTTATTATGATTTAATTTCCTTCTTTCTTTTTTTTAAACAGAGGATGGAAAAGAAAAATAAATCTCTCATGCTCTCAGCATATAACAGTTGATATAATAGACTGAAATGGCTCCTTCTAATCACTTGGGGATTTTTAAGTGCATTTTATTGACATGATAAGCCATTACGAGTCCTTCAGACTTGTTATGGTTTATCATATCAAGGCTTATGGTTTTAAGTAATATTCCTAATATGCATTCACAGCATCCACTCCAACAGCTTCTTTAATCTCAATTAAATACCATTAAAGATATGTATGGTACCTATGTATAAGTGGCACTAGAACAGTATTTATATGCACTAGTAACCAAATAATGTCAGACTGGCTCAATTGCCTTCCATCTCATCCCATACCCAGGAGTCTTATTACTCAGTACAAGTTCATATGCAAAGGTAACATTACTCAGTGGAATTATGGGGGACAAAAGTTTCTGGTGATGCATTTTTTGCTAGGGTTTCTTTCTTTCTTTCTTTTCTTCAAGTTAGTCATTAAAATGAGATCCTTTCCGCCAATGCCCAGCAGCTGTCTGAGCAGAACTTAAAACCTCTTGATACATCCCTGCAAAATGGAGGTTATCCCTAGTGTCTAGGACAACATTTGTTCTCAAAAAGAAATAAAACTGAATGTCCAAGGTCACCAGCGAGAGCAAAACTCTGACTGCACAGAGCACAACTGTGCAGCTATCCTGAATGGCCACATAATACACCTATGTCTTCCCCAACCTGTGCCGCAGATTTATAGTCTGCCCCTTTATACTTTTTGTACTTCATACTACTCTATTTCCCTGTTTCATCTTCCTTTTATCTTTACATTCTGGCTTCTCCACAGACATGGGTCCCCTGCCCTTAGAAGAAGAAAGTGGGAAGCAGCAAAAAGAGATCGTGTCCAAGGCAGAAGAGAGGCAGTCAAAATGAGAATGCCTGCCAAGCTGCCTAGATCTTCTCTTAACAAAAGGCAGGGAGTCCTGCACTAAAAGCAGCAACAGAGAAAGCTGTTAGGAGGTTATAAACCACTTAGAACCTAAGTGTTATGAATTTATGGCAATTGCTCTAACTCCAAAATGAAAATGGTGCAGCTAGTTTAGGAGGCTGAACTGGAGCAGAAGACAACGTGAGACCCACCAAAACACAGTACAAAAAAGGAGTGGGTAGCCTGGCGAGGCAGGCACCAAATTTGGCACGAGTACAGATTTTAAAACATCCAAAGCTTCACTAGGTTGCCAGTGGCCCATCTTGCCACCTGGTGATCTCTCACAGAGATGAAGTGCAAAAACCTTGGGAGGGGTATAAAAACAGTCCAAAACTACAGTGTTCTCCAAATTCAAAAGAAACTGGGAGCTGTCACCTTGCACAGAGGCTGGACAGTATTAATCAGCTAACACTGTAGCATCTTGCCTCTTCAAGTAGAAGCACTTGGCACACTTGCCTCTAATTTAAGGAAGAAAAAAATATATATATATAAAAGATTAAGAGCACATTTGTCATGTAGCTAGTTATACCAACAGTGGAAACAAAGATACTCATGTTGCAAAACTGAAGGATGTAGATATAAATTGTACTCGTAGTTACGGTCAGAAAGATGCACAATGCTTTAATTACTTTATGCAGAATAGCCACAAAAACTGAACTAAGTTTTTCACTGTTGCCAGAGGTTGGCCCAGTACTGAGGTTACCCTCAGTACAGAACACCGTGCTTCTCCTATAATGGATTTTAAGTTTAGGATGCACTCTCAGAATCATTTCAATAAAACCAAAGGCTATCAAATGATTTCATAATCAATTAACACTACAGCTTAATTCCCAGTCTGCTACATCCTTCAGTGCTGCTTTGCCACATAATTGACGTCTAATTTGCCGTACCATACAAACGGGCCTTGTTTATTCTCATTCCATTATCAGTAACTAGCTCATTATTCTAATGCACTCTGAAGTATTTTAAAAATAAATGTGAAAGCAAGTTCCATTCTATTCTACGTCCATTAGTTATCCTCCCAGGTTGGAAACCATGTTCAAATCATTATAGCCCTTTATGCACACCAGGTAACTCATTTGTAGCAGATACCATCCATATTTTAGGAAAGCTTGTTGAGGTAACACAACAAAGCATGTATCAACAGACAGCAAGACTGATACATATTAATCCTTGAACAAAGTAAATAATTATCATTTTATAACTTTCTACTTTATTTTGATGGCTCAATGTTATAGAAACAGTCCAAAAGTCCCTTCTAAGAAATCACCTTTTTTTGCCATTATACCCTTAATGTCAATAAGTTTGTTAAAATACTCCAGAACAAAACCAGTAGTATAAGCATGCGTGTGCATCTGAAGCCTCCAAAAAAGGAGTCTGTAGTAGCCATAAAACTACCACAGTAGAAGAAATCCCCTTCTCTCACCTCTACCACATCCAACAATTGAAAAGTGTGTCTCCTAAAGAGACATTTCTGTTTAGCTGTGAATTCACGGATATCTAAACACCACCACTGCAAAGATGTTAAAGTTCACTTCTGTATTTGACGAAAAGTCATGTAATACAGGTCAGTGATCAATGGCTTACATAAGAGGGAAAAACTGATCAAACAACTACACACTTCTCCTCTGCTACCTACAGAAACAACTGGAGCCAGAATTACTGAAAATAATTTACTGCCCACTTAAAGTCAGAAAGATATGCTCTTGAGTCCCCTAAACAGAGCAGCTGTAGAGCAGTGTCTGATTGCATATTTCTACATTCATTGAGCCAACTCTGAATTCAGACAGAAATCCGCAAAGATAAATCACTTGCTAGAACCCTGGGCCTTTAAACTACTGTGCTGATCTCATCTATTCATATGCTACTTGCTTAGACCGTTAAAGACAGTATTATGCAGTTATTATTCATGTAATACTCTGTCATTTAGTATTTACTTTCCAGGATTATTTGGTTTCTTAAAGACACATTAATGCTCTTTGATTGTATACAGGCATTTCAAAACTTCATGCAAGGGGGAAAATTTTTAAGGAAATGAATTACTAATATTCATATGATTAAACTCAGTGATAAGGTATTACATTCCTGGACCACAAATATTAAATTATATTAGATCATGATAATCTAGAAAACTCCTACCCACACCTTTTTCATTTGTATTTTTTGGACTTATACTGGGAGTAAAGATCTGTTTCATACACAAAATTAATAAAGAAAAGAGAAAGAATCAACAAAAGAAACAACATGGATCAACACTTAAGGATCTCAGATTTAAATTTGCCTTCACTGGACCAGGGGACCAGAGCTCTGATATCCGTGTTGTTTGGAGCACCTGATGATATCAGCATCTGTATTCTCATTCCACTGGGAACAGCCAGGAATTTTATTTCATTGTTATATAGAAATCCAAACTCCCCTTTCCCAAGGACTAGAATAAACAGTTTTTGAGTCTGATTGCTATAGATCAACCTTTCTGTAAGAAATTTTTCATCCCATCATTTTACATCTAAATATACAAGTTCAGAATTATCCAGTTTGACAATAAAGAAGGTCAACCATCAATTAGGTATGACCATCTGAAGTATATAAGAAAATAAAGCAAAGAGGAGGAAAGGCCTAAGGAAACGGAATCTTGGTACCTGTAATGATGGAAATGAATTCACCCAAGCACTCCTTTATCTGGAGATGCTTCACAGAACATTTGTCATCCCTGTAGCTTTACCAGTGTGAATTTTACTGTCAGACAGTCTTCAAGTATTTCATTAATTTGAGGGAAATAACATATTCTCATATACATAAAGAGACAAATTTATGACTGATTTTGAGTTTTGCATATTATTTTTTTGCCTCTGTATCAAATAGAAACAGATATAGATAACATACAAATGTGAAATAGTATTATGTAGTATAATATTATTCCTCCTCCTCTCCTTGCGATGGCCCTGTTTTTTCATCATCCCTTTCTAAACAAGCTTTCACTTCCAAGATTTCTTCTTATGTATGGGGGTGACTGATACCAACACGGGTTGGTTCTCTGGCTCAGCTGCAGTGCCTGTCGCCAGGGTTTGAGTAGCCGCAGTGCCTGTCGCGGGGGTTGGAGTAACTGCAGTATTCTTAAATAGTTGTTTAACCCTAAGCAAGACCTGACACACGTTCAGGAGACATAGCAATAGGAACATGCTGGTTTGAACATCCCAAGGATATTGAAAATTGTCAAGAGCTATTGTAATTAGGCTGGAGAAGAAGGGGAAGATGGAGGAAGGTGTCTCCCCCATAGGTTGGCTCTCCGAGGAGAAAAAGTAAAAAGTGTAATTATTAAGTTTCTGATAGATGGCTCCTGAAGTACAGAGGTGATGGCAATGCTGAGTACAAAGACAAGATTGGTCTCATGACCAACAATTTTATCATACCATAAGCCAGTGTTACACAGTACAGCAAAGTGATAACCTTAATCCATCTCCCAGAGGTAAATAAACAGTACATAAATACTGATAAACAGTATATACACGGTAAGTAAGGTGTTACATAACACAACTCTGAGAACAAATACAACAACTCTGAGAGCAAGTAAATCAACACTGTGACCAGCGATTACTAAACTAATATAACAAATGCTTATAACAAATTTGTTTTAACATGCTCTGGTCAGAGCTGTCATTATCTCAACCCTTCGTGCCCCACGTTGGGCACCGAAAAGGACTGTCGTGGTTTAACCCCAGTTGGCAACTAAGCACCACATAGCTGCTTGCTCACCCTCCCCCCACCCCAGTGGGATGGGGGAGAGAACTGGAAAAAAAAGGTAAAACCTGTGGGTTGAGATAAAGGCAGTTTAATAGGACAGCAGAGGGAGAGAAAGTAATAATAATGATAAAAGAATACACAAAATAAATGACGCACAATGCAATTGCTCACCACCTGCCAAATGATGCCCAGCCAGTCCCTGAGCAGCGATCGCTGCCCCCCGGCCAACTCCCCTCGGTTTATATACTGAGCATGACGTCATATGGTATGGAATAGCCCTTTGGTCAATTTGGATCAACTATCTTGGGCTGTGCCCCCTCCCAACTTCTTGTGCACCTGGCAGAGCATGGGAAGCTGAAAAAGAAAGTCCTTGACTAGGGTAAGCACTACTTAGCAACAACTAAAGCATCAGTGTGTTATCACATTATTCTCATACTAAATCCAAAACACAGCACTATGCCAGCTACTAGGAAGAAAATTAACTCTATCCCAGCTGAAACCAGGACAATGACCACAAATATTGACTATGATCCTATAAACACATTTTTGTATCCACAGGTACACCCATCTATCCATTCACCCATCTGTCCAACAACCCAAGATATTTGAAAGAAACTTAATGTACAGAGTCCGAGTAACATATAAGTTAAGGGAACACAAAGAACTACTATTTTAATTTCATGGTTTCCTTTCTTTGAAAAGGCACAGTCCTTAGTAATTTGGCATGCTGTCCAGGTTCCTTTAGAAGTATTTAGAATATATACTCAGAGATAGAAAAAATTCATCCAGTCCAGGACCAAAATGGAAGGTTTTCAGTAATATATTTGGCTACCTAGCTTAGCAGTTTGACAGAATCTTATTTTTAAAAGGAACTTAAATCTCTACTCTCAGCAATTTCAAGTAAAGTGTTCCAAAGATGAGATTAATATTAAAAACACAATGTTTTTTTTCTTTTTAATTCTTGGAAGATGATCTTGGATTCCTTGGATGTTGCTTACAGCATAGCCAAACAGGAAAGCAGGAAAAGTAAAAGGCCATTGATATTTTTTTTCCCCTACCACTCCGAAACTAGCAAGAATAACTTATTTCATTGTGGGAAGATGACACTATTCATGGAGACGAAATCTTCAAAATATAGCCTGAATTTTAGGAAAGCAAACCAATTAAGAAGAGCATGCCAAAACACATTACAAATGACAAAAGCATCATGCCAGTTTACAGACAGACCACCTAGCAGGCAGTGACAGAACCCAGGCCAGAAAATTAAATTAAACAGAAAAAAAAAAAATCCCTTTCTCATCTCCTCCTCAGAGAAGCCTCTGACTAAACATCTCATTCTTGACAACAGCTAGGAAACAGCTGTAGTTTCCTTCCAGCACTTATCCCCAACTCCTGCCCATATACAGTACTCTTTCATTTCAGCAGGACTTGGTGAGGTTTCAGTTGCCCTTCTGTTGGCTGTATATTCTCTATACTCTGAAATGGTAAATATACAGAAGAATGCAGTCTGGCTGCACCGTTGTAGCTCTTGTGTGTCTTATGGTGGGGAAGTCACAAAGTTATTTAGGAGACAGCAGTGCTGTTGGGAAAATGAAATGCAATCCTCTTGAGCAACAGCCATTAAGGTTGCCCACACTTTTATTCTAAAGCATCTGCATTTTTGCGAATCGGGCAATCATAAAAGGCATGGACAAAATTTCCTGATACTTTTGGACATCTCTCCCGAACTACATAATACCTTTCTTCTACTCACAAAGTTACCCTGTGCTCCTAATGGACTGACTTTACACAATATAAGAGAATGCAACATCGCAAGGAAGGTTAAGTACACCAAGCAGGGTTCATGCGAGAATATCATGTAACATTCTGTAAAGACTGCTATGAATTCAAAAAAAGTCAATTAAAAGTTCTCTTCTCTGGAAGAAAATTAAAGGAATATTTGGTCTTCCTCCAACAGGACAAATAAGCCTTCATCTCTTTGTCTCCTCCAAGAACAAACAAGATGTTTGCTGGTCAGGAAAAGCTTTTAATTTTTTACCGTGTTTTTTTTAATTTTTATTTTTTTATTTGTGGTCCATCTACAAGTGATTTCAATATATACAATCACTAGTCAGCTGCCCACTAACCCGACTTAAAAATAATGCTTAAAGTACTGCCTTACAAAACTGAAATTCAAAAGTTCTTTCTTTCTGGGAAGCATAGAGGAAACTGGTCATTAGAAGCCATCCTAAGCTGCAGAAACTGTAAAGAGCTTCAAGAGCTTCCATATTACATAAGAAGAAATATATGTAGTGATGCATATTCTGGGCAAGTAGCCTTGAAAGTTTTTCCTTTCAATCAAGAAAATGGACCTTGACAGGTCTTATCCATTTTAGTAGAAACTAGACTTTATTTATCTATAAAGATAAAAATCTTTATCTTATTTTCAAATTCACTGTCTGCATCTGACTTTTCCTGGGAAGATGCGATTCAGTTGTTTGAAATTCCTAGTGCTAGAAGAGAGCTGCCAACAAAAGGGAGAGAACCTAGAAGTCTACCCTGCCTTTTCAAAAGAGAGAGATCCTTACTGTAGTTTTCAAAGTCAACACCACCTTTAATCAAAATAACGCCACACTGCCATATGCCATATGTTTGTGGACAAATGCTACATTCTGCACACCACAAGTAAGGAGGAGCCTTGAACAGAGACAAAACACTGCTATTTTCCAGCTTAGGTGCATCAGCAGTGTGCTCCTTGTTTACGGTGCTCCAGCAAGGGAGATAGGGCAGGTGGCAACAGGAGCTGCTATCCTGCAAAACTGGGAGTTACCTGTCTTCGTGCAAGCCTGTTTGCTTATCACGGCAGCACCTGCAGGAGCTCAGCAGGAGCGGGGAACTACCGTTTTGCAGGACAAAGGCACCACCATATAGACTCCCACCTCCCTTTATTTACCAAAACTTGGAGTACAGTGTAGAAACACACATTGACCACTGAGACTTAGAGATGCGATATTAAAATACAAATAAAAATGTAATTTTCCTTTTAAAATATAGAGAACTGGTAAATTGATCACTGCTATATTTCCCAAAATCACTATCAATGTCCACATTGCTAATATGACTTGCCCCACTACTCCTCTCTATTTCCAATCACCAATTTCTCATAATGAGAACCGATTTTTAAAAATGCACATACAAAATCAGGTGTGAAGAGTTTTGTTCAACTGGTCCAACCCAGAAATAGATGATGCAATGAAGAGGAGGTCTTCGTTTGTCTTGATATAAGTTAACACAACTGTGTTCCTGACTTTACTTCAAAAATCTTGGTAATCACCATTACCACATCTAATCATTATTATGACTAAATTCATAATGCATTCCACTTTTATTTATTGATGCTTTCCTAGATGAAGTTCAGTTTACTCTTCTCTAGGCATATACTTCTTTTTATATCTACCATCTGACATTTGCTGACAACCAGAATTAGTACATGAGTTAAATACTGAACTTCAAGTGGAATAAAAGTATAAACACCGTTGATTCCTCTTCAGTTGGAACATTGTCTATGAAAGACTGTCCAGTTTCTGATTAATGGGGAAGAACACTTAATACTGAAAAATCAAAAGACAGAAAAATGGCTACGCTACTGGCTTTATTTTAGTGGACAAAGTGCAACGAAGAAAAATAGTATTTATTCTTTCACCTTCACACAGATATTGAATGAATGTTTGCCATACTCTGGAACCAAATGTCTCTAAAATTCAAGCAGACCCTGACCACTTCTCACTTTTTCTCACTAAAAGAGCTCTGATTACCAAATAATATGAAAATGCTTTAGACGTTCTTTGCACACTGAAGTAATAAAGGCAAATTCCACACAGGAAAAATATGATTGTCTACGAGTCCACCTACAGTTAAATATCAAGAAGTAGTAAACCCCAGGATTTTGAGAAGCCCAAAAATAATGTCAAAAGAAAAAGTAGTTTTTCTTAAGCAACACTATTATTTTCTACCCTAATTTTACTAGACAGTTCCCAGATAACTGGTAAATTCTTGCTACAGCTGCTAATAGTCAAAACCATAATTAACGCAGATACTGAGAGACTTATTTTTTTCTGGTTTAAGGCAAGCTGTTTAAAGGTCTGCCTTGCTGTTTGTCTTACATATTTAACCCTAATTCTCCATAAGCACTTGAAAGAGGAAAAAAATTGTTGCTCATAAATTAAACACTGAACCCTAAGTCTTCAGAACAGAACAGAATATGACAAGATTTGATATACTTTAGGGTTCTTTTCTCCTAGATTTGTATACATAATGTCAGCTATAATTTTTCAGGTCCCTTTTAACTCTGTTGCACTGCTAACAGAACTGCAGCTGCTCTTTATTTATTTTTATCTTTTTTTTTTTTTCCCCTGTTCATAATACACAGGCTGTCTGGCTCATTTTCAAGCTATTGAAATATTTCAATTCTAAAAAAAGTACAATAGGCCATAACCACTTATGTGCTTATGCTTAGGAAACCCTCCCTCCCTTCCTCCCCTCCCTCCCTCCTCTCCCCAACCTTCTGTGAATTTCTAAAATCTAGAAACAAAACTGGAAATTCAAGTGGACATCTTAAGACAGCAAGTTCATGCTATGCTGTTATAGCTGTTCCCTTATGAGATTAAAATATTGTATAAAACAACTTGTGGTACTACTTCTGGCACTATGAAAAGCAGACATCTACAAAAAGTGTGAAAATTAACACAAAACCATCTAATTACACTTTTACAAACTTAATGTCGGTTCAGTTTCAGCTCAAGGGTTAGCTGTAGGTGAGCTGGATTTATCCAAAAGTACACCTCACTGAATTTTCATCAGGTCAGGGAAAACAGAATTTTGTGGTGGAGAAATGATATTAAAAGCTGCCTTGTAAAGCTTATTAAATAGTGCTGAATTTGGAGACTAGTTGGCTTGCTTTTCCCTAACATTAGTTTATGTATAGCTATTGGAACCTGCTATGCTTAAATGTACCATTGAAAAAAAAATCCAGAACAAATCATGGTCAACGTTTACATCGGTTATAAATTTTTCACATGGCCACAGCAAGGCCCCCTAATCTCCTTCCTCAAAATCACATTATTTTAAAAAATGTTTTCTTCTTTTTTATACCACAAATGTTTTCCTTCCTGCAGTGAAATCAACACTATTTAAAAATGCAAAATGATTCTCTATGTTACATTACATGAACCTGCAAAGCCAGGAAGAAGCAATGCAAGCCTTCTGTGTGGAGTGCAGAAAAAAAGAGAAACCTATGAAGCCTATTCAGGATGTTAAACAAGGAAATCACTTTAACTGCTTTACATTAAGAAGCTATACCAACAGCACTGGCACCCAAACCACTTGCTGTGTGACTGCCCATAAAATCTGTGGAACACTGTTTGCCTTATATGCATACTAACGTTTTTAATTTCATACCTGACTGGCAAATGCCGAAGGGATGATTTATCAAATGGTCCAGCACTGAAAGTGTCCTCAATAAAGAGGGGATGTTGCACAAACAATGCTGTCTTTGCTACAACATGTTATATCATAGCATAACTTTAACAATAAAAACAATGTCACTTTTGGGGGATAGGAACATAAGAAGAGTCTGCCCCACTGTCTTTTATCAAAAGTTATTTCCAAAGATACTGGCAATGGAGCAAGTATTCAAGCTGTATATACTCAGTACCTCTGAGACTCCAAGAACCGCGTGTAAGGGAGTGGGAACTAAACAGCTATGATTCACCTAAGCAGCCTCCCCATTCTAGACCAGTTCACAAAGAGTGGCTCCAGCAATAATTCAAAGAGTCCTGAATGTACCTAGCTTTGCTACTAGGTAAAAAACCAGAAATGACTGGAACTGCTCAAGGCCCTTCTTGCATCCTCATGACTGGGAGGCCATATCTTGCTCATATGATTTCTTTCCTAGAGTCCTCAGAAGACAAGTTACAGATCCCTTCTAGAACTCCTGCACAAAGGGAAGATACTTTATACTTACGGCAGTATAAACATTGCTGGTCCATTTAGCAGAAGCATCTAATTAATAGCACACGTGAGATCAAACCTATTCTGAGAAACCTCCTCCATCTCAGTCCCAACCTCTCATCTGAAAATCTGTAATTCTGAAAACTCAAATTCCAGTTGATGTTTGATCTTCAGGCTCATGAATCCAGTACTCAGGCCCATAACTCTGTTGTAGGCTCTACAGAGGACAAAGTAACTAATGCTAACCTGAGACACACAGCAACCATAAACGAGCACTCAGAATACTTACCTGAATGAGTAACAGGGCTAGAAATGTGCTCTTTAGTTTCTAAAATCTTAGCCACATCACATTTAAAGTGTGACTTAAAACTTAATTACCTTAAAACTTAAAAATCTTGAAGCTTAATTAGCTCTCAGAGTAATTAATGCCTCCCAAAGCTGTAACTGTGGATTCAATAACAGCAGTCGCAAGGAAGAGAGACCTAAAAAAAAAAAAACAAACCCCAGACCTAAACATCAAAGCCCCAAGGCTCTTAGTTAAAATGTGGCTCCCAGGGTTCCTGTGCTCCCCAGTGCTGGAAAAGGGACTTTAGGAGACACAGCCAAGCCACGAAGGGTGGAACGTTGTCACCAGTCACGAAGTCAGGAGCCTGGAAAGCCAGGAGTACCAACCCTACATGCTTGCATGTGGCACAACTGAAGACCTTGGAAATCCAGGTTTCCAGAAGCTCGTCAAGCCAGCTGGTGCAAATCTATTTCTTTTGCTTTTTTTGTTTGGTTGGTTGTTTTTTTGTTTATGATAATTGTAATAGCCAATATAGTTCTGTGAAGTACTTTGGTTCTGGCGAATTGGCTTTTTCCCAGGTAACCTCATTTCAGCAGAGAATCCCAAACCTGCCCTGGACATTACCCTTTGAGTTGCAAACCCTTCCCCTGTAAGTTCCCTGGGAACAGATGAGATCTGGACACACAGCCCTACTGCCTGTATGTCCAGAAAATGGGAAGGAGAACCAGGAGGTGAGAGTTACCAAGGCTTTTCTCCCAGGGGACTTCTGTCTGACCAAGGAGCTTGCCCCAGATCTGATGACAAAAAATGCTTCTGGAAGTCGCCAATGCATTCTAGGACTGTCTTGTTCACATTTTACGCAGAAAACTGTGAGTTAGATCGTAAGTAATTTATTAGTTCTGAAATTACCACAGTGTGAAGACTGGGTGAGAGGCTCAGTTGTTGTGAATCGATGTAGGTCTACTTAAGCCTATGGAGCTAATCTCTGCATTTTTGTATTACATTGACAGAACTGCTCAATGATTTTTTTTGCCATATTTAAAGTAAACAATGGACCAAAATGAACAACTCTTATCTTCAGATGTTTATCTGGAATTACGGCCCTACAGCATGCAGGCAAGTCGCTTAGGCAAGTAAGTCCTTTCATTTCTTGGGCCCTTTCTATCTGTGTACTAAATTCAGAAGAATCAAGTGTTTATTCATAAATCACAGACAAGATCTGGACCAAAAAAAGCATTACTACAATGAACAATGGGCTGGACATTTACGGATACTTATTAGCAAGACAACACAGAATGCTAGCTCTGCCAATATTGCTTTTCAACATAGCTTTGGAATAATGATTTTTTTAAAAGATAAGTTTGATCTGTAATCCAAATCACACTGTATCTTTGATTTGCTACCCCCTCCTCTTCTCGCCCTCCCTTCCCTCCTCCCTCCCCCAAAAAGCTTTATATAGAGTGGCTGGAAAGCAAAGTAGGAATCTATGCAGACACTATCCATCACATTTCTGTCTTAATTGAATGACACCAGAATGAGATCGATAAAATGTAACAAGAGACAGCTTTGCATTTCCACACTCACTTATTCTCCTTCTCTATTACTGCCAGCCATCACCGTGACCAGAAAGCCTAAGTATTGAGTTTGAACATTGCTGCCAAGCAAGCTGTTAGTATATGAATAAACTTGTCAGGAAAACAATAAAACTTATAATACTGGAAAGGCCAAAATGTCAAAAGGCCGCTGCAAGCAGCATTAAATATGCTGCTTTTAAAGGTGTACTATAGAAACATATGAAGAGTTCCTAAATAACACGGGCAGTGGCAATTCTTCAGATATTATTCCCCTCATTCCCCCAAGACATGTCTGTGTGCGTGTGTGTGTGACTGTCTGACATGCAGTTGTCATGACCTCTTGGTGCAAATCTGCAATTTCAACAATAAACCCAGACCAGCTGTGATTTCCCTATGTTCAAGGATTCTAAGATCTCCAATGCATTATTGATAACCTCATTGCTGTGCTAAAAGCAGAGGCTGACGCACTCATAATCCCAGACTTTTCCTGAAAAGCTCCAGCTTCACGTACCAATCGATCACGACAAATAAAATGAAAAAAGCCCATTTCAAAACGAAGCTACATTTTGTGTATTGCATCCATTTCCATATGCATGCTAAGTAAAAATTTAAGCTTTTTTCAAACGCTTCTTTTTTTCTAACCTTCAATTATGATGATCTTGTACTCCTGAGCATGTAAGGGTAATGCTAGATTATCAGGAGCATAATTAGTATGTCAGCTTTAGAGTCACATTTATGTTTAAAGTCTATGTTGCTGTTGTAGCTAGACTCCCCAAGCAGAACTAGGGCACATTCTACTAGGTATTCTGCTAACCGCAAAGCAAATGAAAGTGTCCAATGCAAACAGCTGACAGTATTATAAAAAAGAATAAAAAAAGAACAAGCTGCATCAAGTGAATATCATAAACAAAATGAATTATAAAGACAGGAAGAGGAAAGAGTTAACAATAGTAAAACTGCACAGGATACAGCTTTAGTGATGCATAATTAGAAGGCTCCTGGAATCTGAAAACACAAGTATTACCAATTTTCTAGTGTCAGTTTAGCACGTAAAGAAAAGCTTAGACATTGCATCACAGGAAATGTTCTCTTCATGTTTCAAGACAGGCTGTCATATTTCAGCTTGAAACTCAATTAGATATTAAAACAATTGCTGTACAAGTACAAGCACTTCTGCCAGGCATTATTAAAATCCAACTGATGAGACACTTGGCCTCTTAGCTTCAATAGATAATTCTTCATGCCTGGTTGACTACGTTGCATTGTTTCTTCATTATTATGTTCATGCTTAGTCTTAGAGCAGTTTTTTCTTATCTTTTTTTCCTGTACCAACAATCAAATACAACTTGGCTGGAGGTATGAGGCTGAGATACTCATGACTTCTCAAATTAGAAAGATTCCTCAATTCACCACTATTTAGTAAATATAACAACTTTTTGTTACCCAAAAGTGTAACAACTTTAGTTGCTGTTAATATTGCTTTTTTTAGAAAGTATGTTTACACAGCAGACACAAAAGGAACTAATTTTCAATATTATACTAAAGTTACAGCAAGTACGCAAAATTACATTACTTTAATGATCACCAAATAGACAGTATTAGTGAAAGTATACTGAAAATTTTTTGTATCTTCTCATCTTTCAAAACAGTATCTAATCCTGAGTTATCAATACAAAAATTAAAATAAAAGAGCTTTTCTGGTCTGATGACTGTCTCTTCATGTAAGAGTAACCCAGACCAATCAGAACTTGTTAAGATAAATACATTTTCCTTACAGAATTACTGCTGAAAAGCAGAAAATAACTAGGGCATCATTAAAACCTTCCAATCACAGAAATCAGAGATGAAATACCTTACACCTACTGCAGATAATGCCTTATTAGGATACGGCCAATATTAAATACTAGACATCACAATCATATAATTTGGCAGAAAAGCTGGCAACGTTCATTGAAGGGAGGTAAGCTGGGAAAGTCTTAATGCCACAGTTTCAGGGAAGTCATAATACCACAACTTCAGGGTGCCTACACAGTCAATGAGAAAAAGAGGCTACTCTAAATGGGAGAGTCGAAAGAAGGATGCTCAGACCGTCTTTGGGAAAAGCTTCTCTATCGACAACGGAGGAAGCATACAGAGACTAACCTCACAGTTTAGGTACCCAATTTGGGTAACTGAAGTGGGATGGTGTGAATGCCCCTCTGGAAGTGCTTGCATTGCTACAAATGGTAAGCAGAGCTGAGAGCAAAGATTTTATTCTGGTACCCACTCTATGAAGCTAGGGAAAATAAAATATTTTCCATGTACAAAAGGGACAGTGCAAGCTGGGGGCTGAGTGTAATAGGCTTCTTCCCCTCCTCTTCCCTTGCTCACACCAGTGGATGAGAACTATAGACAAAAGCTGAAGAAACACACCAAGTACACGCTATATGCCATTTATGACAAGTGCAATACGTATCACTTGAAGAAAGCTCCCCAGGATGCTAAAAGAAATAAAAGACAATCCTAAATCCAAGTATTTAATTCACTTTTACTTTAAATTACATTTAGAAGATTTGGGATTTCCAAGAACATTTGCAAATTTCATCAGGTTTCCATATGAAGACAGAGCCTTCTCCTCAACCAACTATCCACATGGTAAATTTCTCAGTGGTTTACAAAAAATTTTTTATCAACTGAGTCTGTATTTCACCACAACACATAAACAAACATAAGTCTTTTAATTTAATCCCTCATTAACATCAGTTTACAGAGGTCTAGTTTTTGCTTCCTAATAACCTACATGAATGAGTTCCCAGCTCTGTCATTCCAAGGTCTCCTTTGTCAGAGAAAGCTGCTCTTATAGACCATCCCCATCTTTAAACAGCTATCCCTTCCTCTTGGTTGGTTTTCATTGTGTTTAATTCTGCAAAGCATCATAAATGGCTGCTTGAACGGTAGCCTGAGAAAGGCTATGTTACTACAGGCTCTGAGAAGTGGATGCTGTGGACTCAGATTCTCTGGCAAGATTAAAACCACATTTTTACAACACAGACTGCCACTTATTTGCCTAATTCTAGATCCTAATTATTCTGCTCTCCTTTCATTTACTTGTGAGGGGAGTTCATACAGTTTACCTGAGGTTAACTTATGTATCTATGATGAAATTCAAAATACTTAAGTTTAGGACCTAAATTCTCTGTGTAGGCACTGCAAGGAGGTATGTACCTCCCTCCAGAGGTCAAATTCAGACCACATAAACTAGGTAGATGTTTGAAGTCCACCAATACCATCATCCTCACATTCAAAAAATAGCATAGACACACACATGCAGATGAGAAAACTGCCAGAGACAGGCACCACATTCTTCCTCAGATGTGTTTAAAAACCAAGGGACGTTATGAGTAACGAAAGCAGGGCTGCCTGGACAGCAGGTGTCCCCTGCTGTCCAGGTGAGAGGAATCTCCCCAGGTCCACAAACTCCCTCACAGTGGAAACCTCCCACATTCAAAGTGGCCACAAACTCTCAGCCCTATTGGGAAATTATTCACCTCTAGTCCCTTTGCAAATGGAGAAGTCAAGGTAAGCGATCAGTGCTAATATGTGAAAAAGACTTCAGACCTTACACACACACAGAGGTGACATGAATTTCGAGTGTATACGGCATGAAGCTATGGGCTACCGTCTTTCGGTTATTTTACTGTAGCTGAGAGCCATGAAGTTCACTTCAACAGGCATCTAGGGGACAATAATTTGGCAGAAGGCGACCACTCCAATCCCTTCCCCTGCAAGGCCACCACAGGACTGGGGCATGGAGAGACTGCTGACAAGGCACAGGACCAGCTCCCACCTATCCCACATTGAACCATGCAAATCCAGGTCGCGGTAGTGGTTTAATGCTCCTCTACTACAGCTGCCCCCCACGCCTGTGACGGTCCAGAGCTTTGCCATGCCTGAAACCAGGCAAGGCTCACGGGCAATAAGCTAAGAGCCTTCACACTGCGTGATCTGAGATGGTGCAGGCGCGTCTGTACCTCTACAGATTAAGAAGAGCATGCGGCACAGCCTGCAGTGGTACGTGAGCAAGTACTGAAGTCTTACTGAAGTCTGAACACCTCTCCTTATATACACTCACAGTTATAGTGACAGCCAGAGCAAAGATCTTGAAAGTACACAAAGGCGCAAGAAGGACAAAGACATAGGATACGCACAACTATACCAACTAAGGGTTGCAGGTGGAAACACAGGCAAGCACTAACCTTCTGTCTTTTGCTGGGGCAGTTTTCACCTACAAATACTTCACTAAAACCAGCTCAAGCTGTTTTGCAAAATATCATTCTTTGCTGGCACACTAAAGAGCTACAGCTTCTCTTATCTGCCTTCGAAATGCAGACATCTACACATATTTCATTCCAAACACATGGAGGTACGGGGCCCACAGTGGAAACTGGGGATGGGACAGAGTTCAGAATTACTGATGCATTGTGACTGCTACAAAGTCAAAGTTTTCATAACTGAAAAAAATAAAATAAAATTCCTTCAACAAATTTAAAATAATTCAACTTGCCAAGAATCTTACGTCACTACTTTTCTTTAATCCAAGAAACAGCACTTACATAACACTAAAGATTTCTAACTCCAAATGCCAATTTTCTCTCTCCTTTTTCTCAAAAACTGCTTTAGCCAGGAACAAATAAAAAAAAAAAATCATGTCAAAAAGAGGTTTGAATTTGCTTATAAAATTTAGCAATTCTAAAGATTTATTTAAATAACATACCACCTTATAATGATTGAAATGTTTATAAATTTATATGCCTTATTTTAAAATTTTTAAACCTAACTCATCATAAAAGATGAAAACAGCACTTCAAGGAATAAGAAATCATAATTTTGTAAACTTTCTGAGTATAACTAAGATTAAAGATAAATAGGACTTGGGCAACAATCACAGAGACAATATTTCACCATTGGTGCAATCCTCTACCAGTGAAACAAAAGATACAGTTCTCCAAGTTTTGTACTACAGTATTAGACAACAGAGAAAATAAATATAATTTGTGAAACTGTGAAAACTTATAAAATATTTCCTTCTATATTTTGAAGTCTTTTTGCCTTTCAATAATGTTTTTTTACTAATTTATTCTTACAAGGCCATCAAAACTCCCTTTTAATAGTCATTTAATATTTAGCTCCTTCCTTCTCTATTCTACTTTGGTATGTGATGTTCAATACCTCAAATTTTGTGTCATATATTCATTACCCTTTTTTTAAAAAATTCTTAGGAAACAAACAAATAACACACACACAAGCTGGTTTTTCCATAGTGCTTGTTTGAAAAACCAGAAGTGGTGTTTACTTACTGCATTTATTCCAGACTTTAAAATACTTACATAGCATTAAAATAATATAATTCAGAAAACATGGATAAACACTGCTCTATACCAAATAGGTAGAAAATATGATGACAAATTCTGTGGTGTTATTATAGTCCACTGAAATAGAACTGTTTCATCAAACACACTGTAAAATAGTAGGAGAGAAGGTAGGGGGTTTTTAACTGGTAAAACAAAACAAAGGCCAGATTTTGTAAAGTAACTGCTGGGTAAGTTGCTAAGGAGTACTTTGATATGAAAAACTAATGTTTTACCACATGAATCAATTAACACACTATGTTACTAATGTATTCCTTCATGTCAAAATGACTTCAAGCTCTTGAACAAATAACATTTACATTATTTCAGGAAAAATTATGCCAGAAATCTGTTTGTTACCACATTTCTATAAATTATGCCAGAAATCTGTTTGTTACCACATTTCTATAACGCAATTATTGCATACACTGAAGAAAAAAGTTTACTCTGACACATTGCCACTAAGAATATTTATGGAGAAGGAGAAATGCAGAAAAGGCTTGAACTTAATAATGTAGGGCCATTAATTAGCATCAAATGAAAGAAAAGCAATAAAGCAATTTTGTCACCAATTACTGACAATTTGCCTAAGTACAACCATTAATTTTGGATAATATAACCCCCATAAAATTAAGGGAACAAAACTATTTGAATCAATATCCTTTGCTAGTCTCTTTCCACTAATTTAACTACTTTAAGGAGTATCAAAAGTTTTGAAACCTTTAAACGCCTTAAGAAAAATGGAAAAACATATGGTTATGATTTCCTACCTAAAAGTTGCTGGCTTTTGGTTTGGGGCTTTTTTCCCTCCTTTTTTTTTTGGTTGAAAATAAGGAAAACTGGGCAATTAAAATTGTGACTCTTTGGAATTACCACAGTCAAAACATTTGTTTATTTACTTTTTTCCTACCGTTTTAGAGAGCTTTCATAAAAGGAAGCCTGATTAGCCAGGAATATCAGTGTTTAATAGTTTGATTAAGGAATCTCCAGCATTTACCGACACTGCCAATATTAACATCAGGCAGTGACAGGGAATATGAATTATATTTTTGCACTGGGATATGTTCCTAGCCTTTCCCACCTCCAGTCTCAAGAAAATGACAAAAAACACCAGCAAACCCCCATCATTCACCCCCCCAGCTCTCATCCCCAGCAGAATTTCCCTGACAGGCAGCATCACCCACTGACTGCCATTGGCGGAAAGCAATGGCCGTGCAGATGTGGCCACAGCAGCCTTGCCTCACGCGTCCTCCCTCTGCCCCAGTGCTGCGCGCTGCTGGCTTCGTAGCACAAGGTCAACCAAGTATACACAATATTTAATCAGTACAGCTACTCAGGAGCAACCTTCCTGAGTGCTGGCAAGCACAAGCGTCCGGCATCGGTGACAGTCTGCACTAATGTTTTAAACATTAAAAACAGGTGATGTGTCCTAAAGCCAAAGTCTTGCAAAACTCTCCTAAGGCTGGTGATGACTTTTATTAACAAATGTACTTTCTGGAGTGCCTTCCTCCTCGGCACTCATCTGTGTTCACTCATCAGGAAACCGGAGCAACCTTTTGATAAATATCGATACGTATTTGGGAAAGAAAATACATGCAGAACACCTCCATGTCCCCCAAAAAGACTCGTTGAGGAAACTTACAGCGTTTAATCGGCATCCATATCAATTCATAAACCTCGGGTGCTAGAGTACAAATAAACACTCTAAAGGGTTTTAGCCGCAAGGAGATAAGATCTCTCCCTGGGGAGATGGCTAGAAACTGCTCCATTGCCTTTGTGCAGACTACTGGAATGTGCTTGCTTTTCATTTCGGTCTTTGTGTCTGGCACTCAGGCCTCACAGGCAGTGTCTTAAGCCATGCAGGGTCAGGGCAAACAGAGAACTGCATTCATGGACAGATCAAGTTTATGTGAGAATCTGCTCCTCCTGTGCCCTCAATTTCCATTTGAATTGTTAATAAAATCTCAGCCTGAAAGCACATGATCCCATCAGTGGGGAAGTCATGCAGAGAATCCTCTAGCTCAGAAAAACAAAATTTCTTTATCTTTTTCATCCTCCTCCTACATTCGTGGGAATTATGCCATGTAACCCCCCTCCTAAAGTNGGGAGAGAAGGGGAGAGAAAGAAGGGAAAAAGATGCACAAGCAACGCTCAGCTACGGCAAAATCACAACCACAATAATTGCACCTTCGTAGCAGTTTACAGACTCCCAGGCACCTTCAGGCAAAAGGAAACACAGATATTTCATTTTTTAAGTTAATTTCCAACAGCTGATAACACTAGCTGCAAGACTTTCCCACAGCTTTATGACACTGTATGAACTACAGGGCCACAGAGATAATAAAAGGTCACGCATAAAGGAAAGAACAGAGCCATACCCCAATTAACTTGGTCTCCCCGTGCAAAAATTGTACAGGAACAAGAGCCGATATTTGCTGCAGGCATCAGACATGCATCTCCTAACCTTGCCATGGTCTAACTGGGCCTCTTGTTTCTTCTGCCTTTGCTCCTCGCAAACTGTTTTAATATTGAACGCTTTTCAGAGGGATGGGCTGATGAACGAAAACATGAATTTCCTGCTTGCCCTTTAAGGTGGGTTAAAGGGGGTGCTAGTAATCAATTACAGAACAAAAAGCAAAAGAGAGACTAAAGATTTTACAAACTAGATGTCTTTCAGCTTACACTCTGTTTTCTAACCAAAGTACCCCCTTTTCTCCTTCCTCAAAAACATTTTTTTTTGTAGGGACAAAGTATAATACAGTATTCAAGTAAAACCCGTGTGAAATGCAATGACTCGGAGAGATTGCTGCAGTTTTCACTTGTTCTTTAAAGTAGCACATCAGCCCCAGACGAACAATAACTGCACTAAATATACAATGGAATTTAAAATCTTGTGGTTTGGAGTTTTGCGTGCTCCAAGCCCTGGCCTCTGCTCCCTCCTCCTTCTTGACTGGGAAGATGTTTCTGTTTGCAGTAGTCGCTGGAATGAGAAAAGCTTTATGGAAGCTGTGTCTCTGAGACCAATCCTGCCCACCACTTCACTCACCAAGGCTTCCTCTTCTGCCCAGTGACCTCAAAGGACTTGCTCCTTGCAGTAAGTACAAACTCCTGGAGAAGCAGATTAGACCTTTGCCTGCCTCTGAACAGGGCTTGGCTGAATCATTACTGAATATCATTAGTAGAAGAATATAATTATTGTGACAGTATCTCATACTCGAAAGCTAATTAAAAAATAATACAGGTATTTGAATGTTCTGGGGGCCTGGGAGTCTGCTGGTTTTGGCTGAGGGGGATCACACGATCGGGTACAGAATCTATTATATGTTATATTCATATCAATAAAGCATATATCACTGCAGGTGTTGAAGAGGGATGTTACTAACACCTGATGAAACTTTTTCTGTTCTAGTCTTGATTTTACACATTTTTAGCTAGAGCTGGTGGAATTGCTCCTTCGGAAACATAACCAATGGGTTGAGCCCTTCAATTTGTTCACCAGGTGTCTGCAAATAGGTCATGGGTGTTATTAATTACTTCGTTAGTCACAAGTCCTTGAGCAGTGTATGCAAACATATTTGACCCTATGACACAATTTTTAACTGACCGATACGAACAATCACTATTAGTTATTCATGATGCGTGACTGGTCACTTAATTCACAAAATTGTGCTCTTTTCCTGATTGGGTAGCCCAAGCCATGAGACAACATGGCCTTTTCTGTTTGCTAATTCTCAACAAATGCTTGCAACTGCCTCAGGAATCTACTTTCACATCAGTTAAAATGCGACTTTCAGTGCAACTGTTCTTGCAAATACTCGTTTCAGGTTGTTTTTTTCCCACAGAATCTGTGACTGGTGAACGTGGCTCTGACTTCACACTATGAATACCTGGAGAGCTGCAGAGGGAGCAGAGGATGAGTGGACAGCTTCATTACACCAATATGTGCACTCTCACAGAACACGCCAATTGCTGCATGGAGTTTACAATTTCAACATACCATCTAACCCTGTGACAGGATGCTTACAGACTTTCTTGCTCAAATGACCTTTTCCTTTTCTCCCTGGTGCCTGAGTATAAACTCAGAGAACGCCCCTTCCTTTTTTGTATGATTATCCTCTCCTCATTCAAATACCTCCTTAAAACTCCTTTCTCTTGGATAGCTTATTGATGCTCACTCATATTTTATGGATATAGTGAAAGCTGCCATATCAGAGCATTAAATACAACAACTGAGAGCAACTTCAGAGCAGAAGAATGTCCCTTCATTAAAAGCCAGACCAGAACTGCAATTCAGTGTGCATATGGATACAGGGGGAAGGAGAACATCATAGCAGGAAGTTGCATAAAAATGACATATCATATATATATATACACACACCCCCCTCAGTACAATGTAGAGTATGTGACACTTTTTTTTTAATCTGTATCCACTTAAAAAACATGCCAACTATAACCTCAACTTAATCTTTTGTACTCTGTGGGAACCTCTATGAAGACCAACAGAAGTAGTGTAGTGAAAGTAGTAAAGAGCCCTCTAATTAGGTTTTTTTTGGTCAAAATACCTGTACTTTTTCGACAATTCTTTCCTACATATAATATATATCCTTGAAACTAGCTATATCAGTAATATAAATATTTTCATCTTGTTTGAAATACTGTCATCGTTATTCCCCCAAAAGAATGGCAGGGCTAAAATCTGTTGTCTTTATCCAATCGGAAATAACAATTCTTAACAGTTCTAATAGGCTTTTGCCATAAAATAAAACTAAGATGAAAGGAGAAGAAAAAATGATAGAAAATTAACCTTATCCTATAAAAAAAGGAAGCTGGACTAAAATGCAGACTCCTCCAAATGATCTGGTAAAATTCTCACTTATTTTCCCCTAGGAGACTAAAGCATCCACCTGGCATGGCAGATCAAGAAAAGGCATGGTAAAATTCAGCAACTAAACTTGCATCTTCCAAGTTCTAGCTAAATGCCTTAACTAAACAGCCAGCTTTCCTCAACACCTACCTATTTCCTATTTTACCTTATATATACACACATGTTCTAGGTACAGTATGTATTCTCTACATGACAGCCTGTGAACTTAAAAAGGTCTGAATACTGAGGTGGTTTTGTTCTTTTTTTTTAAATTTAATAGAACACCCTAGATGTCCATATTAATAATGTAATAGAAATAAATTATTAGAGTTAATATAATTTTCTTTTACTTTATAAGAGTCTGATATCAGTATATTAACAATTAACTTTGGTACTTCATGAATCATTAAACTGTTTTCTATAAAATAGTGAGATTTGCAATGGGTATACCCCAACAGAACATCAACAAGATAAGGCTGATTCACTCATTGTAAATAATGTACTTATAATATTCCAATAACATTCTCTAAACTTAACATTAACTGCTATTTTGTCAGGTAAAAAGCTGATAAACAAAACATTCTTAAGGAACTGAATGTAACCAAAGCACGTAGTCAACAGACTTCCCTTTCAACAAAATCTAAAGCACTGAACAAATATACACAGAAACAACAATGCTACATAACTCCTCTCTTCTTAAAGCACACTTTTTTCCTGTCTCAAGTGTATACAGAAGCAAATTAGACTTTACATGAAGTGGCTGTGAATTTTCATGAGTTTTAGAAAGCTGATAATTCAGCATGCAACAAAGCCAAAACTACCTATCTAGGTCATCCTGATCTTAACTGGTGTAGCCCATTGCTGACTTGTATTTACGTGGGCTTGCTAACTGTGCCAGATTATATGCTGTACGTATAATGTGAACAATGTGATCAAGGAAGTGGATTTAATATATTAATTTACGTAAATTTGAACACAGATCTCTCGAAATGAGATTACAGACTTAGTTAAACCACACTTTCACCTTCCCTCTGGCAAGGGCATATATTGAATATCAAAACCACAGCTACACAAGCTTTTTTTTTTATTTAATTAACCAGTATAAAATATTTCTCATCGGAGAAATAACATCTGCATTTCTTTGAGTTCTGTCAGTAAAAACACAGTCTAACTTCTGCTTTTAAACTAGTGCTCAGGAAAACAAACCTCTACATATTACATGGTGCATTTTAAAATACTTCACTTATCAAAATTTACACTGATGACATTAGGATTAGATTTTAAGGTTTTTCATTCTTCTATAAATACTCTATTTTCTGTTTAAAGATAGAAAAAAAATCTTCCTATTAGTCTCCTACATACAAAGGGGCATTTAGACAAATGTTCAGCAGAAAACACAACAGAATTCTTTTTTCTAACATGTTTTATCTATGTTTCAAACCCAGAATCTTATTTTATTAATTCTAGAAGCCCTTTAAAATACTTAGAGGACAGCTTGTGGTGAAAAGCTGGAGGAAAACCAATACCAATGCATCTAGGAAGACGCCAGTCGCCATCCTAGCTTGCCCAGTCTCTTCAGCTAGCTCAAGCACTGCCAGCCAGCCCAAAGTTGCAGAGGTATAAACTAAGAAAATGCAAAAAAACAAAGTGAGCAAGCAAAATAGCCATGTCACTCTTTCCTATTCTTTATGTCAGCTGCAGGACTGCCCAGCGTGGGAGGAGCAAGGGAGAGAAAACAAGCCTGTTCATGAGCACTCTCATCACTGCCTCTGAAGAGCAGGGTCCTCCTATGCATAAATTGAGTCTCTCTGCTCCAACAGTCTGATTAAAATTGGGTATCTTTATTTCAGTGGCGATGTCCAGTATCTCTAATGTAATGGGCAGCTGCATCTGGTACGACTTAGGTCTGGTTTAACAAGTGAGCTTTCAGGCATAGATATGACTAACAACTTTATCAGCTTTTTTGTTTTTTCAGATGTCTTTCCCCCTCCTCTGCTGGGGATGGTGAAGCCCTGCACCTTTTATGTATCAGTCATATACTCGCACGGCAAAAACTGGCATAAGCTTCTGCTGGCATTTGCCTGATTTAGTTTAACCTAGCAAGCATGGATGGCAGTGGCAGAAAAGACAGAGAGGCATAGCTTTTGGCACATGTGCTGACAGCTTCCTAGGTACTCCAGGCACACCTTGATTGCGTTTCTCTTGATACTATTCTCCAACTTGGCTAGGTATAGCTAGCCATGAATCTGTTACATATGCTGTTAGATTTGCTCCTTTTTCCTAAACAATTGCCTTCTAGAACAATTAACAAAACACAATGCACTGTTTCTTTCATGTCACACACTTTCATACTTTCCAGGCTTTCCAGTACTTCTGTGTCCCAACAGCTAAAAAATCTGAATACAAAGGTCTACATTTACAATAATATGGCAGTATATTTCCTGGAGATTTTGGGGGTAGAACATCCCAAAGGAAAAAAAAAATCAGAACAAAATCGGAAATCTAGGTTTAGTTCAAGTTCATCAAGTTCATCATCAAGTTCATTAGTTCATCTAATAACTACGTAGTTCAATATATTACCTACCTGTTTATCCCTGAGGATCTGGACCTTGTTGACGGCAAAAAAGCTTGAAAGGTTTAATTTTGAAAGACACATATCTGCCACATGGTAACTTCCTACTCTTAGAGGCCCTATGTGATTTTTAACTTCTGCAAAGCCAGACTGGAAATCTGTGAGGGTGTAAGGAATACATCCTCAATAGTCAAGCTTAGTGTTCCCCAGTTTTTAAAACTCTTTCCTAAGTGCAAGGCAGTTCTGCATTTTCTGTGATATATTACACAAAGTATTTTCAAATTAGTTCATTAAATTATCTCAAAATTATCACCT
>VYZW01043481.1:688-28791 GCA_013401315.1 Balaeniceps rex | reverse complement strand
TCAACACCACGCTCTCAGGGCTGCATCTTCTCAGCCAATCACCAGAGCAGGACCTGAGGAACTAGAGGATGGTCTTCTTTTTCCAAAGTGTGCAGAAAAGAAAGGAAGATCGCAGGTCTGTCCAAAAAAATTGGTACAAACAGGAAAAGTGGATATTCTGAAAAATACATTCTGTACAGTGCTGAACAGTCATTATTGGCTGAATAGACACTGTAGTGCTCTTCCCCTTTTCCAAGAACTGGTGTGAAAGACCCAACAAATGACTATGAAGAATGATAATGTTCAAAACTACTTGAACAAAGGTGACTGATTTTATGACATTTACAACTAAGACCATTGTTTGTCATTTTGATTGTTGTCTCAAAATACATAAAATGAGAGTACAAACTGCAGTCCTTCATGACTATTAATTATAAATGTTTTGGCACTAAAAAATTCAACAGAAGAGAGCCTACTCAGGAAAGAAGAAAATAAAATCTATTAAAAGTAGAAATGAGCTTTTTCTTCATACACAGTCTGGAAGGTTTATGTGCTATTAATGCACCTTGGACTTTCAGTACTCCATCACATTGCAGTGCGTTCCCATTCCAGCTTCAGAACGAGTTGACAGAAAATGACAACATTCATTTAGTCTGCTTGATCCCTGATCTTTGTCTACTTGGGGTGACACTTCTGAACGTCAATTTGTTATGGAAAGCACCATCCTTCCTTTCTTCTTTTGGCCTCATGATTTGTTTATTTATTTATTTATTGGTATTTCCTATAAGCATTAAAAATATATTGCCTACAAGCATCAGCCCTCAAATGTATCATCTCCATGTTGCATCATTTTTCATATGAGGCAACCCAGCAGCTGAATTTGTCTGTTCCAGTTAGGAAATAAACCCCACAGAGAGGGGATGAGCAGAAACGAAACATTGTGCCACTAATCAGAAATCACTTGTATTTCTACACTGCCATAAGCATCTGATTTTAATTTGCATTAGTGCTATCTCACCTTATTCTAAGAGACTTGTATAGGTAAGTTGAACTCTAATGACCTGGATGAATCTGTGGCCTAATAAAAGCACAGCAGGCAAAAAAGTTCCTCGTGCACTAGCCTAAACGTGGTTTTATCCTAGCTTTGTCCACATACTAAAATAAACACAAAACATCTGAATTTGCTATTGAAAAACTAAGAAAGTAATTTATGAGCTTTCTTTGGTTATTTCCCAAAGTAACTATGCTAACAGTTTGAACATCTTAAACCAGTATCTCTTTGTTGGATAAAAGGAAATGTTCCTATCCTTGCTTTTGTGCCACCGTTACAGCCTCCTTGATGTATCATTTTGCTAAAATACTCCTTCAGAATTCAATGCCTTGACAACAGATAATTTACAGTCTGGTGATGAAAGTAAGGGAACAAACAAGAGCTGAGAGCTTATGAAATAGGTAAGTGAACCAAAGTGTTGTCTTCTCCCTTCTCCTTTCACATGGCAATAGGCTAAGTCCTAACTTCTCTTTTTCATGTATTATTTTCCCATTGTCTTTTTTTTCTTTCCAAACAGTAGGAAACACTAGAAACCAGAACCTGAAACACTTCCTCCCCAGTCCTGACATTTTTGTAATAAAAATGATTACAGTGTTCCAATACAATCTCCAAAATTACTTGGGCAGTGCCATTTTGGTGTTTCTGAAGACAACTCTGACAATATAACTACAGGCTAACCCAAGAAGCAAGTCACTAAGCTAATAAAGACTTCGTCTTTACTTCCTTATTTCACCAGTATTACTGGCTGAAATCCATTTTGGTTTCATCCAGAATGTGTTATATTGCTGAATTTGCTTAAGGATACCTGTACTTATCAAAACTGGCCACCTAAACTTTTGAGCTGACTTCCATTAGACATCAAGAAGCCTGAAGGCAAAGGCTTAATGAAATTATACCTATTATCTTAACTGAAATACCACTAATTGGAGCAGAAAAGGTGCAACACTAAGTATCTATAGTTAAAGATGACATCTAAAGTAGGGCTGAATTCTCTTCTTCAGAGATGCATCCCAGAACTGGCACCCATCAAGATGAGACACCGTTGACTGAAGTTATAACAATGCAACAAGCCCTTTGAGCTGGCATCAGCAGAGCATGTATTTCTGAGGAACAAGACTTCACTGACTGGAGGTAGGAGCATGCTTGGATTCCATCATCTACTTTGCTTTCAACATAAATTTTTCCTTATCTAGATTCATGAAAGGCAGATACTACGATGGTATGGCAATATGAACAAAGAGGACAAAGAGTATTCTGTTTGATTTTAAGGCATGGTCAGGTTTTTGTGCAGCAAAAAATTAGGAATGTGAAAAAAAATCACAATCTACAAAGTTTTAAAGTCTATAATCCAAATGCTGCAATTTAGCAGACTCAGATTGTGAAAATAGTGGTTTATGTGAATTAGTAGTTGGTCTGCTTTTATTTTTGTAAATTGAAACTTCAACTCCTCCCTTCCACTCTTTATTTTCAAATAAATACCAATTTCTTTCACTGACCAATATATAGATAGCCAAAGTACCATTCTTGATCTTCAAAGCCTCTGGATTTGATTTGAAAAGATACAGCTAGTCCCCAAATCCTTGAACATTTCTAGAATGGAGCTCATAAATAGAATTCTGGGGTTTTCAAACATTCACAAATATTTTCTAGATATGCCGATTTGCCCTGAGAAAAGTCACTTCTCTCATGTCATTCAGTCAGAAGCAGAAGTGCTAGGATTCTTTCCTAAAGGTGTTTGAGCTGGTGTGACAACTGGAAAAATAATAAACTATATGTGGCATCATTTCTAGATTATATACTTGATTCTATACCTACCACAGTCTAATGAAACAAAAAAATTATTGACTCCCAGGACTGTGCCTGAACAGCAGGGGATTTTTTCCCTTTTCATAAAGGACTGATAACTAATTCTCCTAATCTGGTAAGGATATTAACTATCTAAATACATTTATTACCCCTTCAGCTTTTGTATTTACTGTATTATACTTAAAGAATGGTTTATTGTTATAATTACTATGGTTTAAAAATTAGAACAATATCAAAGACAGAGATGTTTCTTTTGCTGAACAGAAAGTAAGTGGGAGATTCACAAAAACAAAAAAAGGCTGGAAAGCTCCTTCTGTAAACTTTGGGTCTATTTCCCTTTTGAAAACATCCTCAGCAAATGCCATTTGTTGACATTCAGTTTCATGACAGCAGATTATTGCAGAAAATAAACTTTGAAAATTAATTTGAAATTAATTTTGTACGAGCCACAGTCCTGGCACAGAGCATTTGTCACCCTAACAAACGTGTACTAGAATTAATCTTCATACTGTACAAGGCTTTCCCAGTAGCTTCACACCAGAGCAGATCACAGAGAATTATCGGATTTATTATCCTTTTATTGATCTTCCTGAGGCATTTGGATGGATTGATTCTGATATGCTACTCTTTAGACATATTAGATAGATTACTTAACAAATTTCAGAGCAGCTGACCGTGACCAGGTCAATATCTCACAGGAAGTTCTTGCTCACATATACCCATCATTTGCCAGGAGCATGTCTTTCTTCTGATCTACAGCTGTCTTCTTGTGATATACAAAACAGACTACAGAGGAAGTTAAAGCACCCTAATTTTGTCTTTTGAATTTAGACTATATTTGTGGCTTAAGAATATGCTGCTTTGCATAAATACTTTGAAAGAGCTCCATTATTCTAGTGTTATCTAACTATCAAAAGGAAATGTGTCTTCAGAGATGAATCACTCTTACATTATCACTTTTTGCTTTTAAAAATGCCAACTTCTGACAAAATGGACAGCCTTCTGCAGCATGTCTTAGTTTGAACTGTGGAGCAGAACAAAAGGAAGAAAGGATATTTAGCAACTTTTTAAGAGGCTACATGATAGAATCTAGCAAGGGTATGTGTGGCTTACCACAGCAGATTCAAAGCCTAACACAACTGTTCCCTAACCATGCTAAATACATCCCAAGCTTCTGAAGTGGAGAAAACTTCCCTCCCTACAGATCTCATCCTACTGCCCAATAATAATGGGCTGCTCCTATTTTACCATTAGTCAGGAGCCTTTATACCCTACAGAGACCAAGGCTATGTCCAGCCTAGGACTATGCATCTCTAAACCTGGAGGCTGACCCTCAATTTGCCTCCCACTCAATCTGTGGGAGCCACCCTGCAGGAACATCCTGAAATCTCAGGTCTCCTCCTGGCACAGCAGGCTGGGCTAACTCACATCTGCCACTCGGATTCACAGAAGGCCAAGCAAGCTGGAGCTGGGAGGCTGCTGTGCAGCAAGTGGCAGCCACTAGCTCAAATGCTCCCAAGTCCAGGGATGGAAGACATTGCATCAGCCCAGGGAAAAGGAGGAGGACTTCTCCTCTTTTCTGTCCTTCAGCTCTGCCCTAAACTGAAGTAACGGTTGGATGGGAGGGAGGGAAGGAGGGAGGGATGGAGGGAAGGAAGGAGGGAAGAAGACAATACAAAAGTCCTTGGCATGCTTATCAGACCACTGGCTCAATTTAGGCAATAGAGAATGCTAAGGGCAGGACTTAATCCCATTTCTCATATGTTTTATTCAGAACTGTAGGAGGGCACCATTATCAATGAGATGATGCCTTTAGAGAGAGACCTCTCTTGAGGCTGGATTTCAGCAGTGTTTCCTTCCAGCTTACCTTTTTCTCTTTAAAAGGTATGCCAACCATGGAAGAGGAAAGGCAACGCTGTTGGCTAGTTCCTCCAACTCTTTATTTTTATTTCAAATATAGAAATATAATTATTAGATCAGTTGCTCAGACAGTATGAAAGTTGAGCCATTTCGTTTCTGTGCATGAAAGGGTCAAAGGTCACACAAGCCCTTTTTCAAGAAAATGCCCTAACTGCCAGGCTACAGGTCATTCTGGCTACATCTTGGTACTGGGGACCTCATGTCCACACTATAAACATTTCAACTCTAGTTTGCTTCTGCAGTTTGATTGCCTGGCTGGAGAGCATCTCCCACATTAGCTTCACCTGAAATGAAACTGGTTCACGTGCTCCAAGACACGACGCACAATAAATAGAGATGATTTTTTCTGCAAGTCTGTTTCCACATGCATCCATACAAACTGCTTCTGAAGTTAATGGAGGCTGTATATAACCTAGAAGCAGTATGAGCCAAGAAGTTGAGATGGGTGACTGAATTATTGAACAGATGATACTAAAAGAGAAGGTAACAAGTATACTCAGAAAAGCTTATTCACTTAAAATATTTCCCCCAGAAAATGTAGACTGATTAACTTGAAATTATAAAAATAAACTGAAGAGTAACTGGCTCATAAGTTAGTCTGAATATTTTCCAGAGCAATTCAAGATAACAGCCCAAAGATAAATTTAGATATCTAGAGAGAGACAGCGATAACAAGTACTTTTTTTCTGTTGGCACTATGAATAGAAAAAAATAAAAGTGCTTTTCAGTAAAGAAAACAGTCTTCACACCACAAATCTTTCCCAGTACAGAGAAGTTCTCTTATTTAAATTATGCAACTAACAAAAAGGAAAAGGTTATGAAATCTTTGAGAACACATGGTCTTTTTCATAGAATTAGGTGGACCCTAAAGGTGAACAAGAAGAAAAATTAAACTGAATTTACCCATTATGAGGTATTTAAAAGTCCCTCTACAAAGTCTTCTAGGAATTCAAAGTTTAACTGAGGATGTTTCATTTCTCCTTATCCAGATCCATACATTTCTGAAGGACTAGAAATTTAGAATCCACAATTCACTGCTTTCAGTAGTAAAGGAACAATTGATCCAACCTGTGCATGCTGGGATTTTCAAGGAAGCCTGAGGTAATAAAACGTCCAAATTACTTTTAAATTCAATGGGAGTCAGACTTATAATTCCTTAAGGCCTGTTGAAAATGATATCTGTAACTTCCAATATCCTGAAACCAAAGAAATTAAAATTTTGAAAAACCTTCTGTGAACTAGTAACTATTGATTATTTAATGGCAGAATAAAATTTCTTACTAACTGCCTACAGAATTTCACAGTAGGAATATTAGCACTCATATTTCTATTTTTCATAAATGTCAATTCCATCTGACATTGTGTGTTATTCAACATGAAAGGTATCTGGAAAATAATCCTGCATAGCAGTAGGCTACAGCTTAAAAGCTATCCATTGAATGCTACCAATAATGAACCATAAAAAAAACTTAGCTAAACAAGTAAAAATATGAGCCTTTCATAAGAACATATTTTATAAAGTAGAACTTCTTCATTTTCAGAACAGAAAACAAAGTTGGAGATTCAGATTCGCATCCCTGTTCTGTTCAAGCCCAGCAAAAGGCATTCGGGATTCCAGTCCACCAGCTGTTCTGGGATGGGTTCTCTTATTCCCATGTGCTACACACTTTATGCATGTGTTACACCAAAAGGCATGAAAAGCCATGCTTCTGTTGCAATGAAACGCAAAAGCAAAATTAAACAACACAAAACTATTTTATGAAACTGAATTCTTGGCTTTCAGCCAGCTCTAGGGGTTAGGATGTGACCTGCAATCACATGAGTAGCTAGAGCCTAATACTTGACAAATTAGTCCCTGCACTATCCCATAGAACAAGTCCAATGCCAGCTCCTCTCCTGCCCAAGGCAGAAGTAGCCCACCCTTGACTTTATTACAGACACAGCAAAAGGCAATTTTATCAACACTTCTGAGAAGCTTTTGGCAGCTGTAACCTTTTTTTTTTTTTTTTTTTACAATTCATAAAATCTGAAGACTGCACTTTCTGATTGGGAAAGGTTTGTGCTCATATGGGATTACGCAGGAAGAGATTTGGGGTGCACAGACCTCACCAGGAAGTTGCATGTGGTTCTTCAGTTGATACTTCCAAGAGTTGGGAACATCTACAATGTATGAGGCTTGGGGATTTCTCTTTATAAGCATTAGAACTGGAGAAAGAGAAACTTGTGTTTGGTCTAATAAAGAAAAAATATCTAATAGCAAAGAAATTCTAGTATTCAATGCAGAAATAAAGAACAGCATTACTTGTTTGCATGCCAGGTCAATTTTATTCCTGTTTTAAATATGGACAAATGAGGGCACTGGGAAACTGTGCAACTTTCCATCAGTAAAAGGGTAGGCGTTAACTAAATCCAAGATTCCTAACTAATGTGTATCCTGCCTACAACTGCCTTCATTGCCTCTGCTTTCTCTGCAGGGCACATTGGTTTTGTCCTCAAAAATCTCTTTTGCACATGAGAACAAGACACAAGCAGAAAAATGGAAAAGGTCTTAAGAGGCAACATATAATATATCCAAGCATAAAATGCCCCAAGTTTATGGAGCAAAGTAAACATCTTACAATATTTGTAATCAACACAGGGAGTCTTTTATCGCTTTGCAGAAATCTACGCCAAGAAAAAATTGCAGCTCTTTTATTTTTTAATGACGCAGCATGCTGTTAATTTGGGTATAATGCCAAAAAGCTCCATAGTGATATTGAGGAAAGAGTTGTCTAGAAACCCCTCAATGTCTTAGATAAAATTGAATCTGAATGGCTAAACCAATTTGAAAACAAATCAATTTAAAACTAATTTTATCCACAACATGCAATTTTTTAACAAACTTCTTTCACTGCAACAGAGATACTAGCGACATCCTTAAACCCAATACATTTATTCTGTTCCTGATATTGTATACAAAACATGAACGCCTTTCTGGCACTACTCAGACTACAGCGAACACGAATGCCTGAATCCTTCCTCTTTCGTTGTCTCGTTCCCATCATTAAAATCAAAGTCCACCTCACAGCTAGGCAAACACCTTGGAATTTCTCCTGCCCTGGTTTCTTGCCTATCCATCAAAACCATCCTCTCTCTCACTTGCAATTTTAAGGTCACACCAAGGCTCTGCATACAGAGTCTCTTCCCTTCCTGCCTAAATAGGTCAAGACTGGTTTGAAATCTCACCAAAAAGATGTGTATTCTCTTGCATTTGTATCCAGATGCTGCAGATATGGGGTGGGAAGGAAGAGGGAGACAGAGAGTTGTTGAAAGTGGCTGAAGGTAGCTGAGAGGCAGCTCGCATGGCCCGGGTGCAGGACAGCCCAGGAGGGAGATACAGAACTGGTCTCACTCATCTTCTCCTTTCACGCAAAAGACATTCTTTACTCTGTGTCCCAGAAGAGCTGCTTCCTAGACAGTTTTACACTTGTTCCTACCACCCCAACAAATGACTGACCACACCCTAGCATGCCCAGCATTCTAATATTATGCTATAGGGAAACACTCTTCCTCTGCTGGAAGGTTGCATAGCTTAAAATCTGAGCTTTGCCACTAAAAAAGGCAGCTACGCTGCCCATCATTAAGCAAAATTGTTCAACGCAGCCTGGCTCCTTAGGCATTAATTGTAATGGAAAACAGAATCATAGTCTGATTTTTAACAGCTTTTTAACCTAGCAATTGGCATGTTTATACATACATGTGTGTATATCTATAGACACACACATATATGCTATATTAAAGTAATGTCTCACTTGTCATTATTTTTAAATGTTATCACACTGCATCATATACATGCTGTGTACATACAGCTATTAGTCTTGTTTTATTCTGTTAAGTTAATGATAAGCCTGAGAAAAAAAATCACTCTACTCCAGCAAGCCTCCAGATGTCGTTGGCACAGCATACTCAGTGCAGGTACTGCATTAACCAATTCATTCATCGCACAGGGATGGGAACGGTACCTCTTTTCAAGGAAGAAGTGAAAGGTCAAAACCTCTCCGAGCCCATCATACACTGATTTGATTAAACTGCTGCCACCTTCCACTCACATCAAGAAAACAAACATGGCTGTATGAAGTTAAAGCACAGTACATTTGTGGCAAGATGGGGACCTCTCATATAGTTGTATGCCTCTAATAACTACATATCAAAATAAGAACATGCAATAGTAAGAGATGTAAGGGACAAAAGGTTGAAAATTAGTTTTTTCTATCTCCCATAAAACTGTGTGAATAATTAGCCACCTCAGTTCCAGTCTCCATCTCTGAATTTGCACAGGAAACTATCTTGAAAAATGCATCAAAAAATAAAGCAAATAAATTGTATTGGTCAACAAAGCAAGGTGCCTATATTTTTTTAAATCAATCCCTATTAACTCCTAAAAAATAGTATGCTGTTTCTTCCACAGTACTTTCAAAAAAACCCACCAGACACCTACCAGTAAAACAGCAATATTATTGAGCACTCATTCTATGTTTTACAGATTTAATGAACATATGGCATGCTCCTTGCTTTATATAGTTAAGTTTAACCAAATCATAAACTCTTGATTTTGCTAATTCATGATCTTGCTTGATCTTGCTGATTCATGGACAGTACCTTTCAAGAATCAAATTATTCCTATAAATGGAATAAAACATGTATTCAACTGCTTCCCAGAAGAAAGCCAACACTGGCAGTACCTGTGTTTGTACAGTACCTAGCACATTTTTGCTATATTGATCTAACTAATGAGATGAATAAAGTTTTTCGGTTTTAGTTTTGGTTTTGTTTTTTTTAATGTGTAAGCCCTTAGCAATATGTACAGCGTTCATTCCTTCCCCCAGATGCCATTTTAGACAAGTTCACATAAACCCAGACAGCAAATGACTTCACACTCTCTTATCCTTCCAGTAGTTATGATCTGGCCCTGAACATTGACGTGAAGCACTATGAAGTTTCCTGTTACACTTTTTATTGCTTTTGAATCCAGCCTGAATCTTCACCTTAACCTTCTAAGTACTGCATTAATCACATCCTCATTTTTTGCGTTGACCTAAGGACAGCATAAACGTAAAGAAAACAATGATTCAACATTTTAGAAAATCTGAAACAATACAATCTTTTGTCCTCTCTACTCACCCTTTTATAATTACACTTACATCAGTTCTTATCAAAACAAATCACTACTCAATTACAGTGCTTTCAAATCAAGGAGAAAAAAAGGCATCTGAAGAAACACAAAAATATTTTTGTCTAAGTTTAAGTTTCAAAAGGAGCATGGAATCAGGCTGTTCTTTCATTTATTCTGAAGCATTCAGAATTTGCTTCAAAATGTGCTTTCTGTTTTCTCATTAACTTTTAAAGCATCTTAAAATCACTTGGGAAAAAAAGAAAGAAAATAATATTTTTAAAAAAGCAACAAAAAAACCCCAAGATAATAAGCTTAGTTTCCTTTTCAGGAATTGAAGAAAATTTGTTCTACTGTGTAGTTCATTCCTTCATGCCTTTATTTCTTTGTCCTGTAAGAATTTTCTGTCCCTGGGGGCGGGGGGAGGGCAGGGAATATTACCCCGTTCTAGAATTTCTGAAGCGAAAACAAAATCATATCTCTGCTGCAAAATATTATAGAATTGTTCAACAGCCACAAAAGGAACATATTTCCTGTTACCTGACAAAGTATTTAAAGTAATTTACATTAATATTATAAAGAACATTTTTGGATCCAGTGCTACTACATCCTTGTAGAAAAGTCCTATGGGACTGAAGAAGTCATTCAGGATATTAATAATACTTAATTTTACAATTACAAAGACATTTTATTTGACCTGAAAGTTCAACATTAAGTTTCCAAACTGGATTGAAAAATACAGAGTTTCTTATTGAAACGAAATGCAATTTTTCCATTAAATAAAAATGGAACTATAAATTATACATATATTTAAATATTAGTTAAAGAAGGAAAAAGCAACTTTAGTCTATGTCTTAGGTTGATTTTATATTTTAACAATAAATAAAGCTAGGCTAAACCAGATTGTCTTTTTAATGGGTTTGTATCATTTTCACAGAAGGAAGATGATGACAGAAGCCTTAAGTTATTATTTCAGTTTATTCTGCCAATTGAACCCTAGCTTGTATAGAACTTATTTCAAACAGATGTTTTATTCAGATGTTTTAAAAAATTCAAAAACTATATTTGAGGAATTTTAGAGACACTATTACTGTCATTAGAACACTTTCATGTATGTAATATATCCCACTGGAAAATATTATCAAACTAATTGAAATAGTTTCATAAACTATTTCACATACAGCTCTCAAATTTTATGAGAGCTCTGTGGAGCTAGGAAAGATTTCAGATTCATCCCCCTCTCTCAAAAAATAATGAAATTTTACCGATTGTAAACAGCGGTAAATTTAAATCTAAAGGTTTCCATTAATCTTGATAAAGAAAATTAGTGAATAACCTAGCTTACATATAACAAAATATATTCAAATGCAAATGGTTTATAACCTAGGTACCAGGAAGTCATTAATAGCAGCATCCAGCAAATTCCTAGAACCGTATCTACACCAATGCCTAAGTACCTGAGCCTTAACTTTACTTCCATGTCTCAGTGGGATTACTCCAGGAGTGAAGTTACTCCCTATGTTAGCATCTGTTAAATGAGATCCATAATTACAGCTGGCAGTTGGAAAACTGAAGCAAAAATGAATTAGCATTTCAAATATTTCAGTATATATACTATTCCCATGTCACCAATTACAGTCCCATCTGTACAAAATTGTACCAAAACCACTCATATTTTAATATCTTTCCCTTCCATCTCTAAATACTTTGCTCACATTAAAAAATAAATTAAAAAAGCTGGTTCTTCACCACTAACCACCGTATCGAAGGTCAGCATTGCTATCACAAGCAACAATGCATTAACGTAATACAAACTGCTTCCTAATGCTGGAGTGAATTCATTTCAACAGCAGTACAGTTTTCATTATTTTTGAGTTGTTGACCATGTTAGCCCTTATGGATTTTTTTATGTATAGATAAAAGAAATATTATGAATATGTTATCGGATAGAAGTAAACAGGAAGGTAAGTTATCTTAAAAGATGAGCTTTTTCTATGAACTTGGGCATATTCTCAGAGTTTTTTCCTCTTGCTTTTTTCCCCCCTTCTTTTTCACTCTCCCGCTTCTGTGGTGATAATAATTCACTCCAGTATTTATAAACCTCAAAATTATAAAACCCTCAAATAATGCATATGCTGCTAGAAAAGAAAGCTGGAGCAGCCCGTTTCTTTTTTAAGAAGAAAACTTATCCTGAGGGCAAAAGCAGTCCAAAAGTATATGCCATTTAATATTTTACAGAATATATTTCTACAGAATATGATCTGTGTTTCTGAAGAATAAATCTCTGTCTACTAGAGTACTTGTGTCTTGTCAGAGAGCCTGAGAAAATGATAGTAGTTCAAGCCAAGGTAGCCTAGATAATCACTTTATTCAAGTAAATGGAAAACTCATAATACTATATACAGTTTCCAGACCCACACGCTAATATTATCAGAAATACAAAAAGCTTTAGAGAAACTTTGCAAGTTATCATAGAACAAGTTTTACCTGTGGGAAAGTAAAGAAAAAACTCTGAATTGAGAAAGCCAAGCAAAAATAAAAGAGGGTAATTTTATCTGTTTTAAGAACATCCTGAGGCCATCTAATTTACTGCTTCTCTATACAACTTTAAGGAAACAGAAACCCTCTCAAACTATCTAGATTCAGTAGTTCAAGAAAAATAGAATGCAAACTCTATAATCAGAATAAAAATAGATACATGAAAACAAAGAATCATACAGCATCTTTATCTTAGAACTCTTCCGTTAAATTTGAACTAAACCAGTTTGTTTTCATTAAAACTGATACCTTTAAGTTCTGTACAAAGGTAAATAATTTGCAAACACACCCAGGAAGTGTTCTTGAAAAGCAGGCAGCTCAGTGAAGTTTCAGAGATGGGCAAGTTTGAGAAAAATGTTACTGTCGTGAAAGAAGAAACAACAAACAATACTGTGTCACATTACAAAGGTTTATTTTACATTATTAATTTAAAATTGAATGATGCATATGACATAGATAGGTGTCAATTCTGCGAGTGTTTGCTCCCAGAAGTCCCACCAGCTTGAATACATTTTCTCAGATAAACAGGACTATCTGCAAGTATAGTCATCTGAAGAACCAGACACCCCCATCCCCCCCCCAAATATTTATGAAATATATTAGAACAGCAGACAAGCCCTGACTGGGTATAAGACTTCTGTTATGACGCAGTATGTTTACTCTACAGCATTGTACTTAAAACCCTACATCATTGTAAAGCTCTATTGTAAATCTCAATGGAAAAATATTTTAAAGTATTCCTCAAATCCCATGAACTATAATAAAAATCCAAATACTGGATCACAGACACTGCTATGAATTATGTTGGTCAGTGCCAGAAATCTGCGCAATAACATCAGCTTATAATACTTACTATGAGGCTGAACATTTGCTATGTGAATAAATTTAATCACAACTAGTCTCTTCACAACTCGGAGATAGCAGGTTTTTTGTATCACAAAATCTTAAACTTTTACACAAGATTTTGTAGGTAACTAATGACCTAGGTTTTGGGGATGAATACTCATAGAAGTAAGCATTTGTACATTTCAAATACCAACTAAAATCATTTTTATTAAGGATACACCTATGTGAAATCACTGACTAATCAGTGTTCAAGTACATCTGAAATAGTGTGTTCCCACGTATTAAATAGTTAAGGGGAACCGGCAAAAACGCTGTAGAGTTACACAGATTCTCCTGTTTCCTCCCCCCCGTTCATAGCTTAAAACATAAAGTTGTCAAACATGTAGCTTATCAACCAGAGCATTTAAAAAAAATAAGCATACAAAAATAAGCAGTCACCAGACAGGCAAAGTGGTAAAATCTAATAGCTTATTCACTCGATGACACATACCATTCTGCGGGAGAAGGAATACTTTTATTTAACAACCTGGTATTCCTTTAACGGAGACAAACGCTGCATCAGAAGCGACATAAAGGGAAGACAGACAAGATGACCATTTCTCTCCTCACAGAATAATAAAAAAAACCCAAACAAAACCAAGCCCCCAAACCATTATCATGTGAAACAGAAAAGATCTTCTTGAAACGCAAAGTCAACAGAGGGACAAGCAGGTGTTTGCATTCTCTGCGGTTTAACTCATGGATTTCATTGTGTGCTTCACAGAAAGAAAAACAGTTTCATTTGTAGATTTTACAGGGAAACAAAGAATTTCAACAAGGAGTCCCGATAAACATCTTACACTGTTAAACATCTTCACCAGGAGAGAGAGAAAAATCTCCCCCCACCTCGCCCGCTGCAAGCAACCGTGGACATCTTTTGTTCCCTGATAAATATTTGCCTTTGTCTTTTGTGATAAGGTCTGCTGCCTTCGCTTCATACAAAAAGGGCCCGGTTGTTTCTGTATAGAAAAGATTTAATTAAGATCATTTCCGATTTTCTAGCCCCCCCGTGCGCTGAGGAAAAAGGCGAGCGATAGANCGGGCCGGGCAGGGCAGGGCCTGGCCGGGCAGGGCAAGGCCTGGCCGGGCCGGCAGCAAGCCTGCCCCGCACCGTCCTGCGGCGCCCGGGAGGCAGCGGCAGCGCCGGCCCTGGGGCAGTCGGCGTGCGCCCCGCTCCCAAGAGGCGCCGGTTTCAGTATCTTCTGCGGCCCCCAGTGCCGCAAACCAGAGGTTGGGGAAGCCGTGGGAGGGGACACTTCGGTTTGCTCTGGCTGGCGAGGGAGGAGGAGGAGGAGGAAAAAACATTTCTTGGTTCTTGGTTGGCTGTTTTTTGTTTGGTTTGGTTTGTTGTTTGTTTTGTTTGTTTTTTTTTTTTTTTAATCCATGGGATTAGACACTTTTTGTTTTTTAATCCTTTTAAAAGTAATGTACAATTTGGGTTTTGCCTCTTTATCGAAATTCAAGCTTCACAAAAACATCAAAATCTTCTTGCCAAAACGAAGAAAAAGAGCAGCTTTAATTGTTTTTAAAATAATTTTAAAAAGCCGTGCCAGGCTCTGCGGACTCTGTAATATTAGTTCTCTGAGGACTTCAGCTGTTTTATGTACTGGAGTTAGAATTCACAAAATAGTTCTCACTGCTGTAGTAGGCTGAAATACTGAAAAGAAAATCTAGGAAATAAAATCATTATAATGTGTTTATACACACANCCCGCTTCCTCCGAGGAGGGGCCCGCAAGAGCCCGGCGGCTGCCGGGCCGGGGAGCGCTGCCCCGCCGGCGGACACGCCGGCGGGACGGGCCCCTCCCGCGGGGCCAAGCCCAGGCGGGACCAGGCGGAGGCTGCGGGGACCGAGANGTTGTTTGTTTTGTTTGTTTTTTTTTTTTTTAATCCATGGGATTAGACACTTTTTGTTTTTTAATCCTTTTAAAAGTAATGTACAATTTGGGTTTTGCCTCTTTATCGAAATTCAAGCTTCACAAAAACATCAAAATCTTCTTGCCAAAACGAAGAAAAAGAGCAGCTTTAATTGTTTTTAAAATAATTTTAAAAAGCCGTGCCAGGCTCTGCGGACTCTGTAATATTAGTTCTCTGAGGACTTCAGCTGTTTTATGTACTGGAGTTAGAATTCACAAAATAGTTCTCACTGCTGTAGTAGGCTGAAATACTGAAAAGAAAATCTAGGAAATAAAATCATTATAATGTGTTTATACACACACACGGTACACCACTTCCAAAGCTCTTAGTCCTCATGTGTATGTTCATTTACTGGAATTAATGCTCTTTATCGTGTTGACTGCCTGCAGGACCCAATCCTGAAATATTCCTGCACACCAGGTACTTATAACAATACTGTTAAATGTGGATTCGCTGCAAGTCCAAGCCATTCAATAGAGTTACCTCCCTGTACACCTCAGGACAACATACCCACTCACAACCACAGACTTACTACTTCACTCTGTATGAAATTTTGCTAAGAAATATCAAAAAAATACTAGTCCAAAATAGTGAGAATTAGAATGCAAAATTTAAAAACATGTGATACGAGTAAGAAGAAATACAGCAAAGAGACTCCACTAGGAAATATGCACAAAGTTGGGAGAGAGAATCATTCCTGCAATCCAAATACAAAACACAGGCGATAAGCTCATACCGTGGACATGACACAGTCCTGAGAGATTTTGCTTTGGTTAAATATTCAGAGAGCACAAAGTCGCATTTTTTTTTCCTTCAAACCTTAGCACAATAAACTACATTTCTTTAACATTTGTACCATGTTTCAGAGAGTGCAACTCATTTTTTTCTCCAGCAATATCAAAGTTCTTATTTCATGAATGAATTTCAAGACTTATTCATTGTATGACACTAAAGACACCACCATGAACAGGGGAAAAAAAAAAAGGTTAATGCAAGTAAATCAAAGTCATTCTATCCTTCTCCAGCCATCTGTCTCCCCATAAACACACATGTGAAAAAAAGAATTTGCTAAAAGTAGCTATTTTAAAAGTCTGTCACATTATTGTTCCGAGTAAAAAAACAAGAGCAGAAAGTGCTAACAGTATCATCTTACCTGCTTTTTAAGCAAAAGTGTAAAAAACATAACACACAAGAAAGCCTGCAAACTGACAAAGACCCAGGATTAGCGACAGCAATTGACCCACTGAAAATGAATCAGACTCACTTTTTCTTTAAATGAAACAGATTACTCCCCTACATATTGACACATCAAAAATATGATTACAGCTCAACTTGAAATTACAGCGTGTACCATACACCTCTATGCTCTTAGCAGGTTTGCTCATCAAAGCACTCTTTCAACAAGAAGTATTTTTTATGATCTCATAAATGTTGTGCTAATAGTTTTGAACTGAGAAAGGTAAAAGCACCTTATGTTAGGCTGTTTTGCATAGACTCATTTCATAAGCTCTCTAGTAGCTGATGAGTAAAAGCCCCATTTTTTTTAACCTCCATTAGTAGTGAAAAGTTTTAAAGTAGATGCCCCGCTAAAAGCCTTGAACTTCCTAAAACTTAAGTGTGAAACTAAAGTTAGTTTTGTTAGCAGGACCACAGATTTCACAGGAGCGTATCGAGGTGACCCTATACATGTTAATATGTGTAAGAGCAGTACCCAAAAGACAGTATTTTTAAAGTTAACGTAATACAAAATCTTTGGTATGTCTCTGTTTCGTATATCTGTGAGCAGTAGGATTCAATGAAGGATACATTTACATTTTTATAGGGGAGGAAATTCTGTAATGAAGGATAACGAGAGTACCACAAACAGAATACTGTCTTTTCACAGTTTCTATGAATTTGATGACAAAGCAAGCTGTAAACAAGACCAAAGAGTGTAATGGGATTAATCCAAGATTATCTTAATTGATCCTCTCCATAAGTACAGTGAAACCACATTCACTTAAGAGCATTCAAGAGGATAATGAGTAAACAGGAATTACCTAACTCTAACGTCAGCATTGGGCTGACAATATCAAACAACCGTGCCGAATACTGGACACAAATTAAACTAAGAAAAAGGTTAAAAGCTTCTGTCACTTACAGGAGGACCACCAAGAGACCTACCTATGTTTCAACTTTTGTTTATATAAGCAGGACAGATAAAGATAGCTGTAAACTTGAGACTACTTCAGTACGCCAGGGATACGCTGCTTAGCATATACTTACACTCCAGACAAGTGAGATAAAGCCTTTTCCAAAGGTGATCTGGGTTATATTTTTTCCTACAAAGTCTGGGGCTAGAAGAGAGATGTTTTTATTTATCAAACAAAATGTGGTAGGACTATTTGTAAGTGGTTCAAATATATTTAAGAAATAAGGAAGTGCACTTAGTACCTACTCCGATATCTGCCCATTGTTTAAATAACACATGACTAAAAAACGTTAACTGTTAATAATCAAGGAAAGCTAGAAACTTTACTTAAGGAGCTATAGAGCATAAGTTAATCTTATCTTTATCAACTCAGTAGGACAAAGAAGGAAACAAAGGTAAATACATAACAAACAAAATGTGCTGCCTATCACTGTCAGTCAGGCATGTTCCATACAGAACAGAAAAAATATTTATATAAAACTTTTCCTGGGAAAAAATCTTTTGTTTCTAGATCGCAGTCATTACTGTTATTTTTGTTGTGTTGCGTATTTATGTTATTGAGGGTTTTGGGGTGCTTAGTTTTAACCTAAGTCATCTGTTTACATCATACATTCCTGCATAGATGCTGTTCACATCATATAATCCCAACAGTCCAAGTTTGTATTTTCTGATTGAAGATATACACAGAGGAACTGTCTGAGTGTGAAGGGATGGGGTTGGGAAAGTCAAAACCTGTCTGGAGTTGAATCTGGTGAAGAATGTGAAGGGCAACAAGAAGGCCTCCTACAGATATTTCAGCAGCAAAAGAAAGATAAGGGAAAATGTGGGCCTGCTGTGGAAATGGAGCAGGGGACATGGTAACAGGGGATAGGGAAAATGCCAAGGTGCTCAATGCCTTCTTCACCTCTGCCTTTACTGGTAAGATAGGAATCCCAGGCCCCTGAGACATGAGCGAAAATCTGGAGCAAGGAAGCAAAAAATCTGGAGCAAATGGAATCTAAGCCTCGGTGGAGGAGGATCAGGTTAGGGAACTTTTAAACGAACTGAAGTAGACATACTGGGACCTGACAGGATCTACCCATGAGTGCTGAGGGAGTGGGCGGATGTCCCTGCAAGGCCACCCTCAATAGCCTCTGTAAGGTTGTGGTGACAGGTTCCTGAGGACTGGAAGAAAGCAAATGTCACCCCCATCTTCAAGAAGGGCCAGAAGGAGGATCCAGGGAACTGTGGGCTGGTCAGCCTCACCTCAGTCCCTGGAAAGGTGTTGGGACAAATCCTCCAGAAAAACATCCCAAACATATTAAAGACAAGGAAATGACAGGAATAGTCAGCATAGGGACTGCAAAGGCAAAGTCATGCTGGACCAACCAAGAGTCTTCTACGATGAAATGAGCAGTGAGCATTTATCTTGATTTTAGACATTTTACATGGCCTCCCATAACATCCTCATAGACAAAGTAACGAAACATGGACTATATAATTGGACAGACTGAAAACTGGCTGAACTGCCAGGCTCAAAGGATTGCGATCAGCACAAAGTCCAGCTGGAGGCCAGTCCCTAGTGGTCTGCCCCTGGGATTGACACCAAGGATAGTATTTTTTAATCATCTTCCTCAATGACACAGGTGATGGGACAGAATGCACACTCAGTGAGTTTGCTGATGATGCAAAACTGAAGGAGACGCTGATATGCCAAACAGTTGTGCCATTCAGAGGGACTTCAACAGGCCAGAGAAATGGGCCAGCAGGAACCTCATGAAGTTTGACAATGGGAAATGCAAAGTCCCAAATCCGGGGAGGAATAACTCCAGGCACCAATACACACTGCAGGCTGACCAGCTTGAAAGCAGCTCTGCAGAAAAGGACCATGGGTCCTGACGGACACCAAGCTGATCATGAGCCAGCAACCTGCCCTTGCAACACGTTGACATCCTGGGTTGCGTTAGGGTAAGCATTGCTAGCAGGTTGAGGGAGGTGATCCTTATCCCTCTGCAAAGCTCTGGTGAGACACACCTGGAGTGCTGGGTCCCAAGCTGGGCTCCCCAGCACAAGAGACAGGGACATACTGGAGTGAGTCCATCAAAGGACCACAAAGATGATTAAGGGACTGGAGCATCTGCCATATGAGCAGATGCTGAGAGAGCTGGAACTGTTCAGCCTGGAGCAGAGAAGGCTCAGGAGCATCTTATCAACATGTATAAATACCTGATGGGGGAATTACAGAAGACGGAGCCAGAATCTTCTTGACAGGACGAGACACAATGGGCACAAGCTGAAATTTGAGGAAATCTCATTTAACGTACGAAAACAGTTTATTATTGTGAGGGTGGTTGAACACTGGAACAGGCTGTCCACAAACATTGTGGAGTCTTCATCCTTGGAAACATTCAAAACCCAACTGGACACGGACCTGAGCAACCTGCTCTGCCTGACCCTGCTCTGAGCAGGGGGTTGGATCAGGTGATCTCCAGAGATACCTTCCTTCCTCAGCCAGTCTCTTATTCTGTATGTTAGGCACTATGATAAACTTAATGGTAAAACACAACACAGTTGCATGTTTACTGTTTTCAGCCACCGGAACTATTTTTATTAAACTATCCAGGCTGGAGAAAAAAAGAAATCAAAACCAAATTGGAGTTAGACGAGTGGATACATAGCTACAAGAGAAAGCTGTAAAGTGAAGACAGACTTGGCTCATCCATTAAAAAAAAAAAAATTATACAGAAATGAAGTAGAATTCTGATCTGAATCACATACTGGAGCAAATCCAGCAGAGGCCACCAAGCTGCTGAAGGGCTGGAGCCCAGGACGTAGGAGGAGACACTGAGGGAGCTGGGCCTCTTCAGCCCACAGAAGAGAAGGCTCAGGGGAGACCTTATTGCTGTCTACAACTGCCTGACCAGAGGATACAGAGAAGACAGAGCCAGACTTTTCTTGGAGCTTCACAGGGGTATGACAAAAGGCAACGAACGTAAGCCAGAACATGGGAAATTCTGATTAGATATAAGGACTTTTATTTATTTGTTTGTTTGTTTGTTTTACCACGAGAGTGGTCAAACACTGGTACAGAGTGTCCAGACAGGCTGTGGAATCTCCTCATGGAGGAATTCAGTGGAGGAATTCAAGACACAACTGGACACAACTCTGAGCAAACTGATCTAATTAGATCTGTTCTGTGTAGGGTGTTGGACTAAAGACCTCTAGAGGTCCCTTCCAGCTTCATTTATACTGTGATGCTGTGATCACCATGATTGCAGAAAGACTAACTTGTAGGCAGCTTTACAAGCATAAGTACGTGGAGTACATGCAGGAGCTTGTAACTGCTTTTTTCTGGATGAAACTTAAAAGAATAAAAAAATGCATGTCATAAAAGACAATGAACCTCTCCTCTTTCAAACTGGTTACTGAGAATCATCTCTGCAAAACTATAAGCAAGAAGTTACATTCGTCATCAAAGACTGGTTTGGAAGATTTACATAATTGACACTTACTTTACATTTATTTTATTAAGTACATAACAAATCACACAAATATGATGGCAAGCTTTTCAATTCTGAAGTCACTTGTCATTTATACCTCTGATTGTTACCCTGTCAAGACAGCATTTTTTTTTTCTGACAGATATTTGTACAGAACCAAGTGTTATCTAACTCCTGGTGAAGGTTCTTGGACGTACTACAAGATACATCAGTAATATTAAGAGAACCTACACCAACAAAGTGAAACAAACCAAACCAAACCAAACAAGGTATTAATGCCAGAGAAGATCCTGAAAGTATTTAGCAGACGTACTTGTGTGTGTGGTGGTGGCATGGGGAGGGGCAGAAGATTAAGCTGGTCATTGCATTATACTTCTAACATTTGTTCTGAGTAAGCATACCAACACCAGCAGGTACAACCCCATGCTCACCACCATCACTAATAGCAGAACCCAAAGGGCAAGGGGATGTGCTGGGCAAACATTTGAAACCAGCTCAGCTGTTGATGTGCTATGGCTTTTTTCATATGTATAATGCCAATGCAAAAAAAGCCTTCCTCCCTTCAGCCTTGGCACTATATAGAGATTCCCTTCTCCCACAAGCATGCTAGGAAGCCTGCATGGCACTGTGCTGGGTGGCTAATATACTGGCAGCAGTGCCTCCGTTGCCCCTTAACCAATCCCACAGTACAGACCTACAACCCCAGGATTTGGACCTCAAATTGACATCTACCTCTGGCTGGACATGCTTGGACCTCCTCCCCTCAGACCAGACCTGGGGTTACTGTCTCCATGAGTACCTCAACTGGTTCCAGTAAGGTTCAGGTTTGCTCCCACTGGGACTGATGACAGAGCAGTCAGTGACCAGAACACACCCCTCAGAGTGCTCTGCTATTTGTTCACAGGGGAAAAAAAATGGAACAAACAGGTCTGAAAATAGATTCACATGCTTTCCTATTTTTCCTTGAAGTTCACCATTCCTTGAATCCTCTTCTAGACCCCTTGTCTGTTCCAGGCCCTTTCCCTAGGCAAATATTGGCAATGAACACTCCCCCGCACAACCGGGATTTTTAACTGTTTACTGATCCTTTGTGCTCTAGATGCCAGCTAGACAGAAGTGCTGTATCTCTTTACATTGGATTCTAGATGCTATATAAACTGTTACATTGGTGCTACCATCATGCACTTTCTCCAACAAATTCAAGGGCCAAAAACCACACAAAAAAATAAAAAAGCAACCAATTATATAATAAAACATTTTTTTGGTAGAAATTACCCTAAAAGGAAATGAAACTGTGGACTTCCAAAGTAGTTTTCATACTACACTCTTACTGGCATAAATGGAACCAGCACTTCTTGGCACTGTGCTTGATGACATACAAATGTATTAGAAAAGATTTCCCTGCCCTGAAGACTTCATATATTTTTTAGCTACCCGAGAAACCTCTAAATCAGTGGTTTAATTTACTGGCTAGTGTTTCAGAGAGTTCCTATGAGCTATGGGAGTTAAGTTAATTTTCTTCAGGGCATGAGTTTTAGGTTACATTTTTTGTTTGAGAGAAATACATTCCAAATGTCATCCATGTGCTTTCCTCTGGCTAGCAATCCCTTGCAGGGATCATCCTGCACATCTTTTACTAGGGAGTTAAGATGGGCATCTTCATTCTTTCCTACTGGACTCTTCCTCCAAAAGATTAATTTCCAGCCTTCCTTGTTTGCTTTCTGCTGGGCTTGTATTCCCAGGCTACTTCTCTAGGAAATTACATGTTTGTTTCAGACTATCTTAATATCTCAGAAGCCTGCTTTGAAAGGGCCAGCTTGTCCTGAAACAGGATCCAAAGATACATTGGGTAGCCAGAGGCTTCATATCCAAGCACCCAAAGGAGAAGATCAGATTTTTATCTTAAAAATCAATTGAAAGCATCTACTACCTATGGATGTTTAATAAGATTTTTAGGATACTTTTGTGAAGCTTTCTCATTTGATTCATTTCACCCTAAACCTCTGATATGGTCCCTTACTCGTGCTGCTAATTTATGCAGTAATAGGTGTGAATAAATCAACTGTAATCACTTATGCAACCGATTTTGCTGTTGCCTATCTCTGCTACCTTTTCTATTCTATCTTTTGCTTGTCCTTTCACTTAGGCATAAGTTCAACGAACAGTTGAACGTACTGAACCTTGTTTCTTCAGTTTTCCCCTGACTGGTATACTGGGTACACTGGAGAGATTGGAGAACTGGTGTCAGAGTTCACCATTAGTATGTTCAGGCCAAAAGGTGGCTATGAAAAACACCAGTGTCTCTGAAGTCTTCAGAAACCCACTGAAATCTAAAAGAGACCAACTGATCCCCTGCAAGACCTACTGAAATGTGAAATAAAAAAGCCTAGAGCATTTTTTATGAAGCACTGGAGCAGACCCCCTTGGAAATCCAGGGACTACTTTTCCTTCAGTGAATTCCAAATGGATCTGAAACATGGTGAGGAACGATCTATACTTTTCATGGACATTATTGCTTTTTAGTTGTTCAAACTTCAGTGTATTGAAGCTGTACTATTTTATTCCAATGTTGTAATTAATTACCACCACCCCAAACCAAAAATGTATGCTCAATGTGTGCTATAATTACAATTAATTGTGTGCTATAAATAATTACAATTAATTCTGTAGAAAACAATCTCATTTTTGGTTCAGAGTAACTGCAATAAAAATAAATTTCTTTTTCTAAGAGCAACCTTAATTTGATGCACTCTTGTACTTGTCAAGTTCTTAAACACACATCCAGTTCTGGGCCCGCTTTCCATGTATAAATATCTCTCAAATGATAGCAACCTAATTAACCTCCTTCTGTGTTTGCACTTGAGTCAAACCCAGAAGCACAGTCACTGAGAGCCCAGGAAAGATATAGTCAACCTTCTTTTGGTTTGGGGCTTCTATACCAAAACCCAAATTTGCCTGAAGCAGCTCCTAATTGAAGCAGCAAATAATATTCTGCTCAGTACTAAGTTGGTGTTTATTCAATGTGGAACGAATATAAACTCTTCAGCTGTGAAGGTCTAGAGCTCTCCACTGAGCATATGAAAATGGAAGTATTCTGAAAGCTTGCAACCTGGCCAAATTTGAGCAATTTTTGTAGTACTATAAAAGGCATCTTCCCTTCTGCCCTGCTACATTAACTGAAGAGCAGAAGATACTTTCTGGAAGAGGTTGCCTGAATATTAGTGGAAGGAAGGGTTTCCTCTAAATTCCTGAATACTTTTGGCAGAAAGGGAAAAGGAGGGGTGACAAAGATGGATAATTTTAACTTAAAAAATCACAATTTCCCAGAAATTGAAAGCAGGCTCTTAGAGTGGAAAATGCTAGGCACCATTCATAGACAATACTTCCAGCCTGAAGGCAAAACCACTGTAAACCTGGACAATTCAAAACAGGACTTCTAAGCAACCATATACTGAATATTTTAAAACATTAAATATGTTAAAAAATAGAAATCTATACGATAGAAAGCCTATGTACAAAGTCCAAGGAATAGCACTGAGGTCAATGGGAGCTGACGAGTCTCTACAGCTTTTAGAAGCAAGCGCATAGTTGTGTGAAGTGTTTAAAAACTGTGTGCTTTACTTATGTGACTTTAAAAAAAAATAGTCCTTTCAGCTGTATATTGACTTAAAGCATGAAAGTTCCAAGCAAAGAAACTGGAACTGCACTTCCTTCATCCAAGTCAACAGCTTCACACTAATTGAGTAATAACAACACAGTAATGCAGCTACCCCTTACTATTCAAGCTGTAGACTTAGTGTTTAAACGGAGACCTGTTTTTCCAGATAAGCAGTGTAAAATCCCTAAAGACCTAGAAAAGGAAGGCAATAAAAGGCAGTTAGAAAAGCATGTGTTTTACTAAGTTTGACTGGAAGTCTGTTAATTTTGCAGGATTTCTGTTTTGAGATCTAGCTGAACACATCAGTGGGAGGCTAATTTAAATGATGCTGGAATTGAGGCCTTCTGAATTTTCAACACTATTGTGCCCATAAAGGCTAACTTGGCAACATGAAATCATTAAGTCTCATGCCAAATGTTGTGTTCATAGCTACCATCAAGTCCTTGGGCTGAACTCACCTGACCATGTTGTTTAGGAACGAGGCATTTCCACATTGCTTCAAAATCCCTCTTTTTGAGAAGGCACTGATAATACTCCTTTGCATTTATTTATTCATTTTCCTTCTTATAGCACAGATAGTTCTAAGGCTACTAGAGCACAATTAATGTGAATATTAAAATATCCCATATCTACTTGGGCAATTAACACACAAACTTCTCATATTTCTTTTTGTAAACTTACATGTCAAAGTAGGTGAGATGTGCTACACCAAAATTAATAGCAGTTATGATAGGTCAGAAAAAAAAGCAATGTTCTCCTCAGTGCAAAAAAATAGTTTTAGAAGTCCATGTTGTTTAAGGTATTGCTTAATTTAATATTGAAAAATTCCCTAATTTACTACTTTACACTAAGAACAACACTTACATTATCACTTGAAATAATAATTAAGATTGTGTCCATTACAGATTCTGATTATGAAATCTCTTTAGATACAAGACAAATAAATTGGCCTACAATCTTTCTATAACATATCAGAGCATCTCTTTCAACCAATTCATAGTCTAAACTAATGAGTCTTGCAGAATGCAGAGAAATCGGATTCCAAAATAAGAAGCTACAGTATAACCATTTTTCCTCAAGTACCTTCAAAACCAAACCTTTTTGTTTTGGGACACACTCAGCAGGAAAGCTGGCACTAGGGACATACAAAAGGCCAAAGAGGAAGAAAAAACAAAAGTGAGAAAAATATTTATAATTCTGATGGAAAACATTGTACAAACCCAGTGCTTCTGTTTGATTTTTTTAAACTGAAGGTGTATTTCAAGTCATCTATAGGAGATTTTAAACAACAATCTGGACTTTTAATATTGCTAGAAACATAAAAGATTATTGAAGCAGTAACTGTAACATCTAATATTTCAAAATATCCTATGTATTTCTTAAATCAGCATTTTTCTTATGATATTCAGCAGATGTTATTCCCACTAAATAAGAAGGTATGTATAACCAATAACTAAAGCCAAATAAATTGAAGAAGAATTAACCAGAAATGGCATCTCTTCCAATATAGCTATAGTACTTCTTTATAGCTCTAGTACTTATAGATAGCATTTAATTATAAGGAAAATGAAGACACACACACCAACACACATGCACACAGATGCCAGAGTCCTTAAGAAATCATCACAGCATGATCTCCACTTACATATGTTCCCTTGTGGAGTGCTAACACTACATATAATGGAGACTGTGGAGTGGAAATATCAGCAAAGATCAACCATTGTAAATCTTTCTGCAAGCACTGGAACTGACACAGCTAATTAAACTGGTTCATATAAGAAACAGGCAAGTCCATAAACACAGTAGAAAGACAAATAACTCAAGTAGTTAATTCGCATAACAAAAAGCAAGTCCATAAAGTTGTTTCCAATTCAACACTGCCCTTAAGAAGTGCAGTCTCCTTAGAAGGGAGCATGTAGAGGCAGTAAGGGTCATCAGCTCAGCACTAGACAGTACATGACATGGGCATGAATCAACTATCTGCTCCCAAAAAGAAGTAGGCTACAAGTTTGTGGAAGGGACAGGAGAGGTCCTCTTGTCTCTGATCAAGCCTCTCTCTACCAATTCCTGCCTCCTACCATTCCTGAATATATCAAAAAGAAATCAAGATCCACTGCAAGAAGCCCATAGCAAAGGTCCCAAAGCAAGCTATTAATTTCTCACCTTTGTAGTATTGCTTTTGAGAATTCAAAATACACATGCTTAGTAAGAGACACATGAATAAAAATCCACTGTCTTGAATTTCAAAATGTCAGTTGTTGAAAGAGTCACTTGACAAGAAGGTGGAGCTTTTTGCTTTATGTGTTCAATCGAATGAAATGGTTCATCACCCACACATTTTACTTAAGTGTTCACACTGCAAAAACTTATTCTTCCATCTTGTCCCAAAGTAAATCGAAAAGTAATTTCATTTTCACATTGGTTTCAGTACTGGAACTAGCAAGACACGTGGCATTGCTCTTTACTACAGGTTTTGCCTTTCATCAAAGACAGCTTTGTCAATATTACTGAAATAAGAACCACTGTCACGATTTTCTGAGCAAGCAAAAGTTTAAAACAGTTTCAGGAGAGTCTGACGGTACTTACTGGGAGAAGAGTGGGAAGGAAACAAATGGCCCAGCTAGATGACCTGCAGAACATTTTACTGAAGGCACAAACATCAAATAGATTCAAACAGAATACAAAAATGAAAGCTTGGGGTAGAACTGGATTTTGTCAGGATGTTCTCATGTTGACTTGGAGAACAGGAAGAGGAAGATGGGTGGAGATGTAGGCAGTTCTGCCATACACACAACTTTCAGCTTCATTCTGGTTTACACACCATACTCACAACAAAATATAAAATCTTTGCATTCAGCCCCATTTTCACCAAAAAAAAGGGCTTCCAAAAAACCAGCTGCTTTAGTTTTCCACCGCTCTTCCCTGTCAACAGCTAAGTCAGCTGTGAATACTGTCCAATACTTTCACAGGCAGAGGAAGGAGGAGAAAGGGAAAATGACACCCCTGTGCTCCGAGTGGAAAGTTTCGCTACTGTCTTGGGCATCGTGTTTTGTGAGCGCCAACTGGGGTTGCATAAGCGATCCCTGCAGCCAGCCATCCTGCCCTTCTCTATCAGCTTGGGAGGAACAGATGGAGAAAAACAGGTCTTCTGCAGGGGTTTGAGTGACAAGTTACTGCATTTCCAGTTTTTAAAAAGTATACAAATGTCAAAGGGAAATCTAATGAAATGTGTTTGTTCTTAAATGCACGCTGAAGTGAACAGGAGAAAAAAATGTTGACAGTGGCAAAGGAAGGTATTCAAATAATGCTTAAATACAGAAAGTCTCACTGTACTGTGAAATATTATATATAATAAAAAAATTAAAAAAAATAACACTGCAATTGCTTACAAGCCCATCTCCCTGGAGATCTAGGCTTTTTTTCCCCAAGTATTTAAATATTATTTTCAAATGCCCTAGCTGCAACTTTAGAAAGCATAATCCAAAAAATTAAAGATAAATACTGATGCAGAGGACCTGCAAAAAAGCTACA
>VYZW01043479.1:4242-16979 GCA_013401315.1 Balaeniceps rex | reverse complement strand
GCCAAAACACAAATGTTACAAGGGTAAATTAACTAGCATTTGTGAAAGGTTCAGATACTATAGTGGTGAAAGACAAAAACAGACAGCATTTTTTATACAGTGAGACATCTCAAAAAAATGCCAACAGAATGCAAAATAAACATTAACAATAAGTTACCGGTTTAGACATTTCGCTACCATAATATGTTCCCTGTTTGGCCTCAAAGGAACTTTGTGATACATTTCCAGCTGAATCCCAAGGCGCAGCAGTTCGCTTTGTACTTCCCCAAGCCATACAGACTTAATACTTTCTCAAATACTGCAGGTTATGTCACAAGCAGCTTCCAGTGGAGACCAGCTTAGCAAGGACCTGACCAGATCAACTCCTATCTGTTCATGTGCAAAAACTGCTATACAAGGACCAAAGATACCCCAAATCTAAACCCCAGCTGGGGTAACACACAGTGCACAGTAAGGGCTTATCTGCACTGGGAAGAACTACTAAAATGTTGTNAACAGACAGCATTTTTTATACAGTGAGACATCTCAAAAAAATGCCAACAGAATGCAAAATAAACATTAACAATAAGTTACCGGTTTAGACATTTCGCTACCATAATATGTTCCCTGTTTGGCCTCAAAGGAACTTTGTGATACATTTCCAGCTGAATCCCAAGGCGCAGCAGTTCGCTTTGTACTTCCCCAAGCCATACAGACTTAATACTTTCTCAAATACTGCAGGTTATGTCACAAGCAGCTTCCAGTGGAGACCAGCTTAGCAAGGACCTGACCAGATCAACTCCTATCTGTTCATGTGCAAAAACTGCTATACAAGGACCAAAGATACCCCAAATCTAAACCCCAGCTGGGGTAACACACAGTGCACAGTAAGGGCTTATCTGCACTGGGAAGAACTACTAAAATGTTGTCCCCGCGGGGAAGCCAGTGCAGACCCACCAGACGTAGCAATGCCAAGAGCTAAAGCAGTCACACCTCATCACAGCAACCGATGTTTCTGAGCCTGCACTGTTTAAAGACGTGCAGAGTAGGATAAAAATACCAGTGAGGATAAAAGCTTTTCATGCAGTATGGCCATAGAGAGGGCCATTATTAGCAAAGGTGGAAGATGTTCACAAAAACTTCCTCCTGTACAGAAAAATTGATGGGATGATGGATGAACCCCTCACTACAAGAAAGACACTGAGGTGATGGAGCACATCCAAAGAAGAGCACCAAAGCTGGCGAAGGGTCTAGAGAACAAGTCCTGTGAAGAGCAGCTGAGGGAACTGGGGTGGTTCAGTCTGGAGAAAAGGAGGCTGAGGGGAGACCTTATCACTTTCTACAACTACCTGAAAGGAGGTTGCAGCAAGGCAGGTGTCAGTCTCTTCTCCCAAGTAACAAGTGATAGGACAAGAGGAAAAGGCCTCAAGTTGTCCCAGAGGAGGTTTAAATTGGATATTAGGAAAAATTTCTTCACTGAAAGGGTTATCAAGCACTGGAACAGGCTGCCCAGGGAAGTGGTGGAGTCACCATCCCTGGTGGTATTTAAAAGACATGTAGATGTGGTGCTTAGGGACATGGTTTAGTTGTGGACTTGGTAGTGTTAGGTTAACAGTTGGACTTGATGATCTTCAGGGTCTTTTCCAACCTAAATGATTCTATGATTCTTGAACGACCTGCTAACCACGTTAAACTGGTATTCGGCTACTGCTTTTCAGACAAACACAAGGATAGCCCACATTCTGGATAACAGGCAGTGTTTAGAAATATGACAAGACAAATATGCAGGAGTACGTATTTCTGGCTTCTGTCTGTATCAGGTGTGGCTATCTCATATAAATGAAGTCTGGGAAACACTCTGGCCAGGAGGTTGAAATAAGTTATTTGGATGAAATCTGCAAAGTGACTATTAAGTTATGCAGCAGCACTCCCATTCCTCACAGCCACCACAAGATCCCACAGCCACCACAGTCCGAGAGACAAAAACATCCTGGAAAGCTGCAGAAGTAGAGATTTTAAGCTCTTCTTATTTTTGCTGGTTCCTCAAATACTACACTTTTGTCTGGAGTTTAAAAAAAAAAAAAAAGTTTTGTCCAACTTGGTACTCTGAAGAACATTTCGAAATGTAAATCCATTGCCGGAATTACTCTTTTAATCACATTTTACAAAAGTGGTTGCCAGACAAAGAACAGTAAAACCGTCTCCTCTCCTCTTCCCTGTTCCTGTCAACAAGGTGTTGATATCACCATTTAGCAGGGGTCATTCAAATGCTAATATTCTTAAGCACAGTCAAAGTAAGAAAAACAACCCTGGAGAAAAGGCATTTAGGATGGAGGGAGTGCAAGGAGCAGCAGCTCTCTCGGTCTTCTCTCCACAGATGCGATCGTTGATGGTGCAATCTTCAGACGAGGCTTTTATATAAAATGTACAGTGCGCACTATGTATATAACATTGATCGGAAGGATATACAAGAAATTGTGCTCGTGTGTGTGTTGAGAGGGAGGGTGGAATCCAAGCCTGAAGATTGATGGGGAAACACACCCAAAAGAGAGCAAGCAGGAGAAAAATAAACCAACAAAAAAAATCCACCCACAAAGAAAACCTATCCCACTTTCTTCCTGTATGGGAACTGCACTGAAAGATAAGGCTACAGCCCTTTCTCATTCTCCTGCCATTACCACCTATCTCCACAGTGGTATAACCGCATTTTATATACTATTTTGGATTTTTGCCTCATAAACAACAGTCACCCTCTCCCGACATTACGGAAGCACTAAGAAATGAAGATTGCATAAAGCCCTTTTTGGACAAGAATTGATTTTGGCAGCAATGTCAGATTAAGTAATCTGTGCTTCCAGGTGAAGCTTCGTAGGAATGGCTGAGCCTGTCTAACAGCCTAGTGCTGTCAAAAATACAAATTATTTTCCTCCCTCCATCGGCTGGCTTATTTTCTGCCGGATTAGCAAACTGAATTGGCTCACTGAGGAGTCAGATGAGCACTGGAGCTGACCAAGAGAAGAAACAGGGACTATACAGCCAGTAGCTGGGAAGAGTGGAAAAGGATTACTTTATTTAGACCTACTGCTTAGCATTGTTCATATCTTCTGAAAATTCATTTTCCATTTACCCAGTGAGTTGTGCTTGCACAACTGTTTTCTGGAGCAACACTCTGAGCTCGATCAGGGAACTGAACTGGGTTGAGGAATATGGTATTAAAAGTAGCCTTTATTGTCACTTTTAATAATCTACAGCAGTTTTCCAGTCCAGTTTACTACAAACAGCACTGGCGTAACTCTTCAGATGAAGCAGCACAGGAACAAGTGGCTGCGAGCAAGGGCTGCTTAAGTGTTTTGACAGCGCTACTGAAATACTCATCAGACTGGGATGGAAAAAAACATTAGCAGGTATGTGAGCAACTGTCCCAAAAAGTGTGTTGAAGTCAGAGTAACTCCAAACCAATCTGTCTCCAGTTTTCCACTGGGCTGGTATACAGTATTATCTCTGTAAGACAAGCCAAGAGCTAGAATTTCACTGAACAATACAATTTGTCCTTAGAGCATGCACAATTGCCATCTCAGAGACTTCCAGCTGTACAGCAGCCAACTCTGCAACTGTATGTGTTCAGTAGAAGACTCCTCTTAGTCAAGAGTCGAAAAACATACAAATACACATTTATTTAGAAGCATACACGAATGTGATCTAGCTGAATTTATTATTTCCAGTAGGAAGATGACAAAATTTAATAACTATCCCAGTTTAAAGCAAGTTTTTCTCTCCAATCTGTGCACTAAGCAATTACAACTCCCTTAAAATTAAAACCAGGCTATCTGCAACCATGTCCGAGCAGCAATGACTAGCATGCTCCTGTGCCACAGCCGTACTACAATAAAGCTGCTCAGCACAGCCACATCGATGAAGCAGACCTCTGAAGAACCACCTCCTCAACAGCAGCAGAAACAATTCTGGTTACTGTCAAGACAGCTAGGCTTAGCATAGTCTCATTTTTTTGGCAAAAACTGCATGTTGTTTCAGCCAAATGACAAGTGGCAGAGACTGTGATACTGCCAATAAAAAAATACTGAAAATTCTGCATAGGCCTTCCTCCTTTCCCTCCCAGTCATGAGATTATTATTATTACTGGTAATGACAAAAATAAATTTAGATTCCTTTTGTTAACTCTTTGGTCTTTCAATATTCATGGTTTGTGACTTACATTTTCCTTTTCATACTTTATAAGGGACGATAAGGGTGGTTTTTTCCTTTTAAGGAAGGCTGAGAGTCTGTCCCAGTCACACGACTCTTCTGATACATCAAGAAAAGAAACCCACCACATCTTTACCAGCCTTCTGCTACATCAGAAAGACTTATCTATACAGCCATGATTTTCTGAAATATTAATTCTGGGCTAGTCTATGGAATACAACTCTGAATGAGCGAACCACATTATCTCAGATGGGGTAGCAAGGAGACATGACAGTTTCTTCCAGTTTGGTTCCTGAACACATTTTTCAACAGTCATTATGGTAACTAGGACCTTCTAGCATTGCTCTCCTTCTGCCTCATTTTAGGGCATTGCACTTGGGGTGGGGGGTGGGAAAGCAGAATCACACCCCTACACTCCCCTTTTACATTGTCTGTACATCCAGCCAGATGTACCATGTATTCAGCTCCCTTTAACTAGGCATGAACTGGGCTTCAGACAAAAAAAAACAGCGTTAGAAGTGCTATGGAAATCTCTTTCTGAAAAGTCTCTGAAAAGGCAAATAACTGTGTGTGCACACACACACCCCTCCTCCTTTGGTGATACAGTTGCACAGTGTCCAAAAAATGATTGGACATCATGGATAATTACAAAATGGAATCAGCATTTACTTGTTCTTCATGACATAACTTGTCTTGAAGTCTCTGCTATAATTTATAGGTCACCTGAACCATAAAAATAAACATAAAAACAGCTTTGGGGTTTTTTTCCCCCCTTTTTTTTTTCTTTCAGTTAATAAGAGACTCATAGCATGCTCTGGAAGCAAGAATGAGCCTGAAGGAAAAACAAAGATGAGCCGTCTCAATCAACAGGATCCTGATACATGTGGACAGTTTCTAAGACATGTTGCATCTCTGCTGATATAAATATATTCATATTGACAAGATGCACTCTCAGCTTCACTAGGGCCCCATGCGCCCTATAATCTGCCTACCACCAACTCCTATGGCTTTGTCCCAGCACACACCATGTCTATAGTTCATTCGCTCTAAGCAGCAGGCACTCAAGGAGGTCCAGCCCAAATTATGGTAACTATACATAGTATTAAAACCACTTTCGAAAACATATGCAAAATAAAAAAAACTCTCTCAATTTGTTATTTTTCAAGCAATTAGCAGCAAGAAACTGGAAAGACTATTCTCTAATGCATTCTAATTTTCTTCGATATTCAGGAATATAAAATATGGAAAATTAACTAGAAAACACTGTTAGTTCTTGTCAACTTTTTATATTACTGCTTCTTATAATCACCAGCAAAATGAAGCAGCGGTAACTAGAAACCCAGGGATTTACATTCTCTTACTCTGGTCACTGTACTTTTACAGTCATCAGCTTCACTGAAATAATGAGTAAGTAGCACAACAAATAAAGCCAGCTATAAATAAAGTATAGGCCTCTTCCTTGGTGAAAGTTATATAAAAAGCTGGAGTCTTGCTTTCCAGAGGCTGCCCACTAAAACTTAATTACACACTCAAATTATAACTTAAGAGCTGCCCCTAACATGAGTTCCACGTGCAGAGAAAACCTCAGAGCAACCTTACACTGAGCATGACGGTACTTTTAATGAGCACTGTCTGCCCCTTTGGGGAAAATAGAGAATAAAGCCTGAATTAACAAAATTCATCGATTTCTAGCACAGCTGCACCACACCGTGAACAGAGGCGCCACTCAGCCTGGGCTTACTGATGCAGGGCTTCCCTCAGCTGCATTAACCCATGGGCAGCTGGGAAAGCACACAGAGGGGCTCCTTGCAGAGCAGCAGCAGCTGCCCCATGGGGTACGTCCCGTCCCCTCTGACCCGCTCAGAGACTTAGCGCCAGTCTCCAGGTTGTGATACCAGAGCAGAGACAGCCACTCTCATGCTATTTCACAACATGCCTGCTCTCAGGTTGTGGCTCAATGACGCACCTATGCCATGTAGCGGTCTGTTGCCACAAAAAAGGGTCTTTTCTGCATCCACTCATGCCCACTTCCTCTCTTGCTTCTGCAAGTCTCAAACTGAGCAGAAAACTAACGCTGCAAAACAGATGTGGATACTTTTCAGCCAAGTTAACAAGCTGGATTGGCTTTGCAAAGCATGCAGACATCAGAACCAGCTCCAGGAAGGAAGCAGGACTGGGCTGGAGAGCAGGGGTTAACACACAAGCACTAGGAGAAGAGGGCAGGGAGCTGGACCATCTCTTAGCAGCACTAAGCCATTAGGGTTCTCTCAGCTGTTGCATCATAGTCTCATTCAAGCAAGGCTGGCTCAACAACAGTAACTCAAAGGTGGGTAAGAACTCCACAGTGAAGATACACCTTAAAGGTATCTTTACAAAATATATTGTCTTCTAATACTGGGCCATCAAAGAAGTTTGTGCCTTTCCCTGAACTTCTGGCTGCTCACTCCTCCTCTAATACTACCCCCCTTTCTAATATAATTGTTTGGGTACAGTACCTACAGGTACTGAAATGATTAGAGTTAAAAATACCATTGGGGAAAAGAAAGTGGCAAGTATTGGGACAGGGAAAAGGAGGGAAAAGAGCTTTTTCCTTTGAAGCATTTGGGTGACCTGGTCAGCAGCACAGCCCACAAGACCACACTGCTGAGGGCACACAGCCCAGGGTGGGAGCTAATGGCAAGGAGGCCTTCAGCTTGCTTTGCCTGTTCAGCGAGCGTCTTGTGAGACCCTCTATTAACTGTACTGGAGAGGGTCCAAGCAAAAACTGGAATAGAGAACATAAGAGGACAACTGACTGACTCCAGTTGCTTTTCCTTGACAGCCTAGGGCAGTCATGGCTGGCTGTCCCTGTTCCACCCTCTCCTCCATATATTACCTTTGCCTCCCACACACACCTTGTTCACTCATAGGTCATTTTAGGAAGCTGTTTTCTTGTAATAATAAAGTCAAAAAACAAAACAAAACAAAAAATGCTTCTTCTGTGGAAGTAGTTTGTCTGTTGGCTTAGAGTGCTGAAATAGCAATAAGTGACAGACCCTGAAGTGGGAGGATGGGATCAATAGCTTGAAGTCAGACGAGAAAGGAAAGCAGCAGCACCATGGCAGGCATAGGCTGCTGAGTCTGTGTATATAAGGATTTGCTCCTTTCATTAAATCTCAAGTTCTGTTAAATATGCACTTATCAGCCAGTGATGCACAATATAAAAGCAGAAGGGAATGTACAGCGTAGCACAGATGTCCTTGCTTTACAACTGCAGTGAGTACTGAGAGTTCATCAACACGTGAAGCTGCTGGAAACTCTTAGTCTGAGTCTTTGTTCAATGGCCAAACTAGACAGCATTTCTCCTCACAGGCAGAAACACTGATAAGTAGATTAGACAGGTAGATCGATCAATGCATCTTTGGTGATACATTACACCAGCTAAAAAGAAAATTCTGAAATCCCTGCAAATGCAAGCCACTTATTAAAAAAAAAAAAAAAAAAAAAAAAAAGAGCAATAGACTCTGCTCATATGTCCAGTCTGCAATCCTGCTGTGTGGTTTGAAAACTTATACCCTTAGCCAGGATTTACTACTAGGGTGTAATTTGCTGAGAAGTTCTTTCAACAGTGGTGCTGGCTTAAGTAGTTTCCCTCCCAAATAGTTATTTTTAATCCAGACCAGTCTGCTAGAGCTTGGCCCATCCCACAGCTACAGACACATCTGAAGGGTGAAGAGGGCACTTGCTTTAGCCTTGATGCAGCTAAAAGAAATGCTTGTAAAAGATGTGAACGTTCCCTGTCTGCTTCAATACAAAATAAAGTGCTTTAGTTTAAATGCCTTCCACAGTGGAGTAAGTTAAACCATTTAACTTAAGTAAATTCATGACAAGACAAACTACAGAGGCAGTGACTTTTAATTTGTTTATGTTCTGATCTTCATAGGCACATGTGAGCCTGCCCGTTCAGTATATTTTTAATTAGTACAGTAACTGTGTGCATATGTTTACATCAACTTCAGCCTGTCTTTAGTTTTAAACTTAATTTGGTCCCTAAACAACAAATTTTATATGAATATAAGACAAGTTGACAAATTTGATAACTAGAAGCTTTTTTTTTTTTTTTGTATTTTTTTTAAAGTGGCATAGTATGTGCCACAGACCACATCAGTGCAACAAAAATAAAGACCTTAACCCCAAAACACTGAAGATGAAATCACGAGCTATTGGAAATCCAGTATATAGCTAGAGTTAGGCAACAGGGATTCAAAGTCCAATAAACCATTGACCAGGTAACAGGCAGGGATAGAGAGTGTGCTTTTACGTTTCCCAACCTAAGGACTACTGGATTCTAAAAAGTACTTAATTTTTCTGTGGAAATTCCCCAGTATATCTTGTGTGGGACCATCAGAGACAATTTGTGTTCCATTTCAAAGCCCACTTACTACTTTTGCTTTATCCTCTAACAGTATTAACTTTCTTGAATCCAAGGGAACACGAGCACATTTGAGAGAGGATTTGGACTGATTTCAGCAATTGACTTCGGAAGTTTGGTCCACAAGACCCCCAACGAATAAGAAATCTACTTTCAGAGCGTTTTCTTTCTCTCAGGAAAGGGTGTGGGTATTGTTGATTTCTTCATGTGTAGCAGAGGTTGACACTGACTGCAAAGCACTAAAACTCTTACTTGAAAGCAAAAGCCTACTTGAAATAGTAACTGTTAGAACATAATTTAATAGTGCAACAATTCAGTTGATACTTTTCTGTGGTTGCCTCCACATTAAGCCAACAGACATTTACTCAGGACCATCGTCCTGAATTTCACCAATGGTGAAAATTGGTAAGATGTTCTGGTAAAGAATAAATGTATTTTCAGAGGTCAGCTTTCAATTTCATGTCAAAAAGCCACTGCCATTTGGAAAACCCCAGCCAGAATTAAAACAATAAAAATGGAAATAAAGTAAGCACTGGGGTTTGCTCCACATGTTCTCAGTAACATGACTTCTAAAACACGGTTTTCAGGTGACATCACTCAAATATCAGCCTTTAAATATACTATCAATAGTTTATCTAAATTCCAATGGGCAGAGAAGAAACTAGCACCACAGTCTCCCCAGTCTCCCCAAAACTTTATGGCACAGAGGGTACTTGTGACTTCCTACTTTGCTCACCCCCAATCCCCACCAGCCCATTGTTAATGGAAATTAAAAAAAATATTCTCATTGATAATCAAAATACTATCCTAGCAGCCCAGAACTCTTCAGGTGTTTTATTTTATATAATCTTAGAAGTTGTACACAGAAATACTTCAGGCACTCAGAGAGTGAGCATGAAAGCACCCCAAACAGGAGGAATGTCAGAGTTTAAGCAGAATACTTACTCCGTGCCGCTTTCAACCATTTGTGTTAGAAGGGAAATGCCATCTAGGTTTATAAATTCTTGGGCAAATGTAACATCCCGTGAGTAGTTGGCTAAGTCTTTCAGTGCTTCTAACTTTGCATCCATACTAGAAGACTGGATCCTCTCATGGAGCTGCTGTGCATTTTGAGCCTGAGAGAGAAACAAAACGTACAAAACAAAAACAACAGAAAGCTTTCGTTACAATGGCAATAATGAATAAAATGTTAGCGCAAGTAGGAACAATGGCCATGTTTGATATTAATGATACTTAACACTTGCATGCTCAGAAATGATTAAGTAGCTCACATACAAATTACTTTTACAAAAGTATATTACTCATTATTATCTATAATTATTTGGATTGTTGCAAAATCATAAGCTGAGCAATGGATAGATATCCCATTCTCTCAGGCAAAATGTAAGCATCATAAAAGACAGCCTTTGGCTTGAAGAGCTTATGTGTCATGCCAATAAAAGTAGAAATGAAAATAAAACAAATTGCATCAGACAATCTCAGTATAATAATGGCAGCACTTTTTTTCCTATCAATGCTTACTCAGTTTTTGCACTCCTCATGACCTTTAACAACAAACACCATATACTGTCCTAATCAGGTTATATCAGTAGAGACCAACTTCAGGCCTTCTGCTCCTTCCTCCCCCTCTTCCTTTTGTTCACAATCAATTAAAAAACTCAAATACTCTCTTACAAGGAGCATAGGAATAATTACTTCCCACATAATACTATGATATTATCACTCATACATCTTTATGCAAGTTCAATATCCACATATATTAGGCTATTCTGCCCATTAATGCTTCAAATACAGGATGAGACAGTGAAATCCAAAATGAACACTGATTATAAAATGCTAAAGGGATATTTAAATAATGCATATTAAATTGCCTTTCTCTTTAGCCATACAAACGCTTTAAAATACATCTCACGTTTTCAATTTGATGCTTTCACTTACCTGAACACAATACCCAAAAGCATCAGTTAATAGCTAGCTAGCCAATACTTTTCTTAGAAAAATAATCCTCCTCGCTATATACAGATACTTGCAAAATTCAATTTCCTAAAATTCTTTTCTTACCTGCACTGAATGAAAGGTAAATGAGAACCTATGTGTCATTAGGAAACCAAATTAATGGTAAATTCTGCTGAGAGTTATTTTCTCTGAGATTATGCTTATTCTTTCTCAGCTGGAGAAGGAAAATAGAAGAAAAGGCTGTGCTGACAGACAATTCCTTTTCTGTTGAAGTAATGCATATACTTTTCACAGAGATGGTCATCTCTGCAGATCAAGATTCTGAGACAGTAGACATTTTTAGTGCAAGTGAACATTTAAACAGGGAATGCAGGAAAAAACACCACCGTGTTGTTACAGATACAGCTTCCTATCTACATAACTTTGATTGCTTCACAAACATTAATAAATTAAATATCCAAATATCCTCCAAGATCATCAAGGTTTGTTACTTCCCATTTTTACAAAGAAAAGTTAATGCATGGTCTCCAGTCAGCTTCTGGCCAGAACCTATGTAGTGAGGAATGTGTATGGGGAGGAAATATCTTCTGGTTAGTATGACTGTGGCTAACATCCTCAGTTAAGACAGCACTGAAAAGAAATAGAATATCTTTAGTCCTGAGTTATTCTATGCCTTAAGTATTGGGTGGTACAGCCATAGCAGTTAAATTATCTATAAAAAGGCAGAATCCTGTCATCCAAAAGGTCTTTCTGTCACCTTAAGTTACCTGCTCTATCAATCGGTTTGAGTTGTAATGGAGAAACAATGGCTTATACAGTCCCTCTGTAATGTCAATGTCTGTCCAAATGGTACTAAAAGAATATTCTCTCAAACTTAAGCAGCTTGTAGGCTAAATCATTTGCCAAAGCCTATGGAAGAAATAAAAATAGATCCCACTAACTTCCAACTTCCAGGATAACCACAGAATACTTCCTCTAACCCTTTCCCTTTGTCAGAGTGGGTGAAAGAAGTTTTGCTAAAGTACTCTTGTATAATCAGCTACAAAAATTCAGAGCAACCACTATTACTACCTGAACCAGAAGTTCAGCAGCCAACTCCTACACCAAAAGACCTCCTTCACTGAGCTGTTTCTACTCTAGACTCCCCAATATAACAACTCAGAAAGACTCAGAGATGCAAAGCATCCTCAAAACATTACTCTTTCTCAGAATACATGAAATGTCTGAATTCCTGCCCACCTCAGAAAAGAAACACTTTGGAAAATCTTCAATACCACCATGGCAGCTGCATTCCCCTGACTTTGGAAATGGTTGCTCAAATTTAACCTTAAGTTCATTATGATCTGTGCACATGCTTTCTTCCACCTGCCATGGTTCTGGGAAGTTACCACCCCCACTATCTGCCCACTGAAGGATACAGTTCTTCCAGCTTTCCATGGGAAGCGGGTCCTCTGAAAGCTCCTGGACTCAGGGAAAATGAAACAAATAGGAAAGATGAACAAAACACCTGGTTCAGTGTGAGTAAGCAGCTCTTCGGAGCTGCTCAACCAGTAAGTCTGAGTGGGCAGAACTTGGGAAGCAGAGCTATGGCCAAACAGATGAGGACTGTAATCACCTGTGTAGCACAGTAGCCAGCAAGAAAGAACATGTAAATAGAACTAGGACAACATCCTCCTCCAAACCCTTTCACATCACACCTACAACTGCTGTGTAAACAACGCCTCATCTTTGTACACATTAACAACAGATTATTAATGGTCAAGTTCACCCTTCCTCTTGAGGAGAGATTCCTGCCCCCAGCATAAACATCTGGGGCTGGTGAACTGCTGCTGCCATTCCAGTTAGGCTTCCATTACACATGAGCCAATACCAAGAATGGAAAGAGCTAACCCTACCTCTCACCAAAACTGAGAACACCAGTACAGGGACATGCATTAACAGCTCACCTACACTGTAGAACAGCAGCATGAGTGGGACCAACCTACTGACAGAGGTAATGTAAATCCTCTGAAGTCAGTGAGAGCTTTGAAATTCACCACACTAAAACCAAAATATAATCTTGGATCAGAGACAGCTTGGTCCCCTCTACAGAGCACAAAAATCTATAAAGCAATGCCTCTCTGATACAAAAGTGGTTCAGCCCTGTTTTAAGCACATAAAAGAGAGCTCACTAACACACTAGGCTTTA
>VYZW01043474.1:1164-34859 GCA_013401315.1 Balaeniceps rex | reverse complement strand
GGTATCTCTGATATCAGAAGCACAGCTTCTGGAAATTACCGGGTTTTGCATGAAATTCTCAGCACTAACACAACGGTGCTAAATCCCATAGCTCGGGGAAACAGGAAACCCTTGGCCCGTAATATAAAGAAGATTTTACGAAGAACAACATAGTTGTTATGCAGTAACAGCACTCAATTTAACTTGATCCCCTGATCTAGAGGGCTGCACATTCAACCATCACTGGCATTTCACAGACGTGGAAAGGAAAAACGGAGATCAGATTCTTGNTGCATTGAGGCTTGCTGTAGCGTGAGCCTGATTTTGATGCACCATCCTCCTTCCCCAGGATATAGAGGAGGACTGTTTCTCAGGGGACTGTATAGCACTGCTCTGTCCTCCTTTTGACGCCATGTGATTTTTCAAGTATGAAAGGAAGACAATTGCCCCCTTTGTGAGATTCTATATCTCTTTATGTTTTAGATTTTTTCTTGCTCTGAAGCCTTATTTCTAGGTCTGCCTATCTTGAGAAAAGTAGCAAGAAATATGGCTTTGAACCCACAGCTGGCATAAGAAAGGTATTTAATTAGCTCTTTTTCCTGCTTTTTAATCACTACAGTATTCCAGCCATTCCTTAGAGCATAAAGAAAAACAATTATCTTTAAAGAACTACGTTTCCCCACACATTAACCACATGTCGCAGAAAGGCTACAACTTAGTTCATATTAGAAAGGGGAATGAAAAAGTAACTCTCGATGAAAGATCCTTAATTTATTTCAAGGGGGTTTTTTGTCACTTCTGGACTGCATGAACATAGAAGATTCTATCTCAAGAGCCTAACAACTGTTTGTTCCAGCTCAAATCAAGAGACTTAATTAATTTGATAATTATTTCCTGAAAACCAGTTGAAATTAGAGGGTCCNCCTCCCCTTCACATCCAACTCCGCTTTACAATCTAGGAAATCTGGTGAAGCTACAGGCTCCTGGGGAGGTGCAGAGAATAAAATGAGTACATTTCCCGTATAAAATAAAAACTATGACTTCCTTTTATCAGGCTTACTGAAAAGTAAAATCCTAACCGTAAGGCTTACAAGCAAAACCACTACTAGTTCTGTGACACTCAAAATATTATATGTATCATCCACCAGGTCTACCTGAAGTGCGCTCGGCAAAGTAGGCAGCTGGATAAGTACTACACGACAGTATAGCTTTGTGCCATGAGGGACGAAGAGGGTTACGTTGTGGCAAATTATGGAATTGAGGTTGCAATAAAATAAAGCAGGAAGGAAGCTGCCTACAGCAGCGTGCACCACCCTGTCTCCTCCTTCAGCACGTCCTCTCGCCTCTTCCCGTCTCTAACTGCCCATGAAAGCTTTACAAAACTGGAGGGCAGGTGGTCACAGCCAACTTGACCATTTGCGTAATTTGAAAGTCGTTGCCGCACAAATAATGCATCTTTATTACACTCCCAACTGCTGAAATCATAAAATTGATGTATGTTCCCCAAAAGCCTTCATGTTTTATTTTTCTCCTGCTAACAAATTTGGACAGTTTTAGGTTTCATCTTTTCCTGCCCAGAATACAGAGCAATGGAACGATCCTTTTCTTGAATTTCTTCACGTGACCGCTCACCTTACAGAAAACCTCTATAAACATTGTGTACCTTCATTTGTCCTATTTTTTGCATGCTGTTATCAGTATGCATCATATGCAGCTGCAGGTACATATATGACTATAAATGCCTGTAGAATATCAGCGTGCCTGGCCTTTACAAGATGTTTGTCATTCCATCACATTTGATATATGTGGGTTGTTGCTGTAACAGCAACACCCTGTATATTGCATAGGAATGATGACTGACTACTGAGCAGAAGTTTGGGCTACACAACACAGCCCTTAACGTTTGTATCTGCTGCACGTTTTAATGCAGCTGAAACCATGGTTGAAATTATCTGCAAGCATACAGGCGCTGACTTACCACAGGTACGCTGATATCCACCTATTGTTTGATTCGGAGTCTTTCTGTACCCCAAACTAATGGACTTATTGGTTTGTTAAATAAAATAATCAACATATGTTTTGACAGAATTCAAAGTAATGTTAACACACTAAACACACCAAAAAGATAATGTTTGAAGGAAAGAGTCTTGACAACATTTGTCAGTTTAAACACTTTCTGGCAATAGCTCAGCTTGTTAACAGGCAATGAAAGACTGCTCTATTAAGCTCAGGGTGATGCTAAAATGGTTTCATACAAGGCGATAGCAATTTTCCTTACCACCAAGTGAGGCTGCCTGTTGAGAAAGGCCGTGGCACGCTGCAGGTCTTTGCTATTCATAGGTATTGACTGTAATGAGGAAGACATTTTATTGCTATCCAGCGTTATACTGAGTTACATGAACAGCTATCTTTTCATTAAGAGCTAGGAGTCATATAAAAATGTCTTAGACTACTGCTTAGTTTGATAGCTTTTCCTTTTAATTTTAACTGAAGCGATGTTCCATACAAATAATAAAACAGATTACATAATCCTTTGGTTTTAATTTAAAACCAGCCTTTGAAAAGGAGAAGGTTTAATAAACACTACATTTTAGAATTTACCTGACTATCACTTCCATCAATAAAGTGTTTTTCCTGATCACAAGTAGATTAATTTTTGGTGCTAAGTGAAATTCTGAATTCTTGGCAGTCACCCAAGCGTGTGGGAACCTGGCCTCAGTAAATATTGCAAGAAAACCTTAATGAGGCATAAAAGAATAAAAAAGAATCAACAGAAAAGAGTGTCCACCAACAGAGAGGGAAATGTAAACCTGGTTAGTGTCCAGAGGAGAAGAGAAAATTACAGCCTCGGCTCTTTGAACTCATTCTGCATTCTGCGGACTGCAGACATCATGCTACACAGTAGTATTTTTTATTTGGATATCACTGTTGCCAGTCTAACATAAATTTCTGTTGGAGGGATGTTTTAAACTCCCCAGTTTAAACATCCTGCTAGCCAAAACCTGGTAAATGCAGGACAAGGGAACACGTTTTATTCTGTTTCATACAGCAGTTGTATTTTAGTGCCCAGATAATCCTCCCTGCTAGAGGTGGGAGATCTCTGATGAAAGCAATCCTCTGAAAGAAGTTCCTGGTGGAACTCCTTCATAATCAGCCTGTTGAAAGACCTCGAATGCTAGCTGTCCCAGCTGACGGCATGGCTGTAGCTTTGCCCTCTCCCATAACGAGAAGATCTGAAAGAGATCTTTCCTTTAACACTGCATTGTCCCTGTAATTTCCTACTTCCAGATATTACAAAGCAGGAATGCAATGAACTCTGGTCTAGGTTGTTTGTCCTTGGTACACACATTTCTGAGAACTTGTCAGGAGTGCTGTCATCCTTTTTATCCAGCATCCTCCTTCTATCACAGTGCAGATTTCTGGCTCATAGGAAGGACTCCACCAAAAGCCCACAATGAAAGGAAACCCTTTTCCAGAGAAAGCTGCAACATCCACAGGTGCAGAGAAGTATGCTAAAAGACAAGCCATTCACTAAATCATGATGCCTGGTTATTTGCATGTTTAATAAAAAGTGACCTTTCTGAATAAGTACCTTCGTATGATTTTGAAGGACTATGTTGGATTGTACGAGTGCTGCTGCAGTTTCACTTCAGTCAAATTCCATTTGATTTAACAGAATCAGATCAGTGTAAGACTGTTGTAAGGAGAATGTGAAAGGGGGCCCAGAAATCTACGTAGACTAACAAGTTTCATAGTCAAGCTCAGTCTTTATTTGGCTTGATGTACATGCTGGATGCTCCATTCGTATGGGAGCAAGGTGACACTTTGCACTCAGGACTACCTGCATGGTCTTCATGAAGTCATCAATGTGTATAAATATGTATAGTCTTGAGATCAGTAAGAAAGATTTCTCTCCACCTATATATGCTTGTATTCTCTCTTCCTTGTCCCTTGAATGTTACCTATCACTATATAGGAAAACTTCAGTAAAAGAGGTAGAGAATGTCAGAGAAGACTAGGTTTCAATACAGGGCCACAGAGTCCAGTGCCTCAAATGTGGCTACAGTGCCCAACATTTATGAAATCCGAAATATCTAAGTTTGACGCTTAATGTCCTGAAGTTCCCTCTAGAGCCAATGAAGAAGGATATACACACTCTTCCTCAGAGCAGTTCAGGTCTTAACACTCCTCTAATGGCAGAGGGCTCGTAGCCAACTACCCTTCTAGCTCCAGTGCCTCAAGCAAGTGTCTAAAGTGAAGTTAAGGATGAGTCTGGCCTGTGTTGCCAACAATTAAGAGCTCATGTTTCTTTATGCATGTAGGTTTTGTAGCAAAATTAGATTTTAAAATATTAATTCATGTACACAAAGGAGAAACAATATTTTCCCATGGTTAAAGACTAGAAGCCACAATTCCTGAAAGATAGATCTCAATTTACCATTCATTATGGGTCTTCCTCTTCTTCCTCGCTGCAAAAATAACTTAGTTCCAGCCTTTATTAGTGAGGATCCATGTAAATTTAACCATGTGGCCTCTTAGACAGGATAATGTGTTTTCATTTCCAAGCGCAAGCATCTATTACGCCAGGAGAGCAGCAGCTGTCCCCACCCAGCCCCTGCTCCATTGCTGCCTGCAGCAGAGCTGGGATAAAGGGCAGTTTCTCTCAAAGTCCCTTTTTCTTAGTGCACAGGCTCCTTTGGTGAAAAGCCTTTTCAAATACCCCTACTGGTACAACAGAAGTTCTTCCAGGCTAGCATATACCATAGCCCGTAGAACTAAACCCCTCAGTGGTATCTTCTAGTAATACCTTCAGCATTATTAGCACTAGAGAATTGCCTATACGCAGCAGCTTTTCTCGTTGCGGTATTATTTCTATTGTATAACACGTGCTTGCACAATCCCTTTAATTTTAATCTATGGAAACACATGCTGCATAGCAGAGGGCAGATCAACCTCTGGCTTTTAATAAATGATCACACTGACAATTAAAATTCCTGGTGACAGGCGAATTACTGTTAAAATCTATGATTGATTTCTAGCAGAAAGATCTGTAGCAGCAGGGAGTAGAGCAGCTAGCAGAAAACCTTAATAAAAATCAAGGTAATAAACCTTTTGCAAATATCAATTTTAATTATTTTTTAAATTACCTTTTCCTCTTCCATCTCTTTCATATGGCCCAATCATGTGAAAAGTTAATCATATTTTATAACAAAAAACATTTACTGTTCTTTTTTTTCATCATCTTTAGTGGAGTTTTTCAACAATATGAGCCATTACACTAAAATGGGAATTTCTTCAGCCATCAGAGCACACAGCTGTTTTATACTTAAAGTGTTTCACATGAGTAAAGTTTTTTTACACAAGTACTGCAGCGTCCAGAGCACAATTTTACTACAAGGTTTTTATTTCTAAAATCCTGTATTTAATTTTTAATAATATCTGTACAGTCACTGGCCAATCTCTTTGCTCTGATAGGCTTCTTTACTTAGCATTTTTTAACTATCTGCAAATAATAAAAGAAGTAAATCACCTTCAAGTCCTTATAGTTAAAGCAAAGAATTTTCTGAAACATGCATAAAGAAGTTGTGGAAATGAAGTGCACAGCAAAAGGCAGCCGAAAAGGAAGGCTTCCTTCAAATTCTTAGAAGACCAATGACACAGAACATTCATTTTTGTCTCATGCTCTTCCTCTCCCACGGGTTGAAAGGGACAAAACCAAAAAGCTTTCAAGGTACTTTTGTGTGAGCCAAAGGATACAGAGAACTGCATCTTCATTTTTAGAGGTGAAAGATGTAGCAAATTTTTAGTAGTGATTTGTTTAATGGAAGAAAAAGGGCCACAAGGGCCACTAAAAAGTGGCACACAGCAAGGAAACATAAAAAACTCTGGGTGCTTACCATTTTAAGTTTAATTCATCCCTCTTTGTTTCCAAAAGTGCTTTTTACTTACACTGTTGTCCTGGTTTCAGCTGGGATAGAGTTAATTTTCTTCCTAGTAGCTGGCATAGTGCTGTGTTTTGGATTTAGTATGAGAAGAATGCTGATAACACACTGATGTTTTAGTTGTTGCCAAGTAGTTCTTAGGCTAGTCAAGGACTTTCTTTTTCAGCTTCCCATGCCCTGCCAGGTGCACAAGAAGTTGGGAGGGGGCACAGCCAGGACAGCTGAGCCAAACTGACCAAAGGACTATTCCATATCATATGACGTCATGCTCAGTATATAAACTGGGGGGAGTTGGCCGGGGGGCAGCGATCACTGCTCGGGGACTGGCTGGGCATCGGTCAGCGGGTGGTGAGCAATTGCATCACTTGTTTTCTATATTCTTTTATCATTATTATTATTATTATTATTCTTACTTTCTCTTCCTCTGCTGTCCTATTAAACTGCCTTTGCCTCAGCCAACAGGTTTTACAGGTTTTTTTCCGATTCTCTCCCCCATCCCACAGCGGGGGCGGGGAGGGTGAGTGAGCGGCTGTGTGGTGTTTGGTTGCTGACTGGGGTTAAACCACGACAACTGTCATGATCTTTAAATGGGTGGTCATGAGCAATAATGAACTCTGTGATGACTGGAATTGGTCAGCTCTAACTTGTGACTTGCCATGAACAGTGTGTATTAAACAGTATGTCACAGTCAGGTATTTAATTCCAGCTCCTTTTATTCATTTATTTACCTAGAGTATGTTCTGATCCTCTTCAAGTCTTTACTGCCATCAGTATGACCATGGTAGTTTAACTCCAGAAGAGATTGACCTGCTCAGAGACAGCTAAAGGAGTAACTCTAACCAATTGCTTTATGATTGCTCTGACCTTTGCAGGGGCTTAGAGAAATCATTCAGTAGTCTGATATTCTACACTGTTTCTTTTCCACAGCAAATAAATTTTTTCTAGATGGGACATGAAGCCAATTGACCAGGGGTGTATCTTTAATATGTATTAAATACATGTTGTGTGAGTGCGACCATACCGATGTAGAGCAGTTTCTTGTGAAGACACGCCAATTAATTTACCAAATATACAGACAGTGACTTAGCATTCTCCAACTAATGCATTTTAAACTCTCACTCTCAGTTTAGCTGGTTTGACTTTCAGAGCCACATATCTTCGTAGCAGCTGCTGAGGATCGTGGGTTATAGCCCCTTTCGTGACACATGATCAAGGCTGCAGCAAACGTGCGGTACTGGAGCTGCTAGCGCTGATGCCTACACTGAGTGTGTGTGTGGTGGGTTGACCAAAGCTGCTCTATCACTCCCCTCCTCAACTGGACTGGGGAGAGAAGATAAAATGAAAAGCTCATAAGTTGAGGTAAGGACAGGGAGAGATCATTCACCAATTACTGTCACAGGCAAAACAGCCTTGACTTGGGGAAATTAGATTAATTTAATACCAATCAAATCAGAGTAGGATGATGAGAAGTAAAAACTAAATCTTAAAAACACCTTCCCCCCACCCCTCCCTTCTTCCCAGGCTCAACTTCACTCCTGATTTTCTCTACCTCCTCCCCCTGAGTGGCACAGGGGGATGGGGAATGGGGGTTGCGGTCAGTTCATCACACATCATCTCTGCCAGTCCTTCCTCCTCAGGGGAGGACTCCTCACACCCTTCCCCTGCTCCAGAGTGGGGTCCCTCCCACGAGAGACAGTCCTCCACGAACTTCTCCAACGTGGGTCCTTCCTGTGGGCTGCAGTTCTTCACGAACTGCTCCAGCGTGGGTCCCTTCCACAGGGTGCAGTCCTTCAGGAGCAGATTGCTCCAGCGTGGGTCCCCCACGGGGTCACAAGTCCTGACAGCAAACCTGCCCCAGCGTGGGCTCCTCTCTCTCCGCAGGTCCTGCTCCCAGGTCCCAGGAGCCTGCTCCAGTGCGGGCTTCCCACGGGGTCACAGCCTCCTTCAGGCATCCAGCTGCTCTGGCGTGGAGTCCTCCATGGGCTGCAGGTGGATATCTGCTCCATCGTTAACCTCCATGGGCTGCATGGGGACAGCCTGCCTCACCATGGTTTTCACCATGGGCTGCAGGGGAATTTCTGCTCCGGTGCCTGAAGCACGTCCTCCCCCTTCTTCTCCATTGACCTTGGTGTCTGCAGAGTCGTTCCTCTCACATATTCTCACTCCTCTCTCCGGCTACAATTGCGTACGGTTTTTTTTCCCACTTCTTAACTATGTTATCACAGAGGTGCTACCACCTTCACTCATGGGCTCGGCCTTGGCCAGTAGCGGGTCCGTCTTGGAGCGGCTGGCATTGGGTCTATCTATAGGGGAATATATACATATTTTCCCCTGTATATATATGTGTATATATATTCTATAGGAGAAGCTTCTAGCAGCTTCTCACAGAAGCCTCCCCTGTGGCCCCCTCACTACGAAAACCTTGCCACGCAAACCCAATACAGTGTGCTACCCACAGCACATACAGGCTGCTGAAGGACCCATATGTAAGAGGGCATTCAGTGGGGTGCCACAGCCAGCATGATTCAGCTGGACCACAGCATCTTCCCTCCCCATCTCAGGCAGCTCCCAGGAACTGGACATGACCAAACGAAATACCTTCGCAGACCTCAAAAACTGATGAACTTGGGCTCACAGTCCTGTGCAACACACTCCAAGACTGCAGAAAAAAACAACTTGAGATTACATGAGGGAGCAAACTTGCTGTTTACAGGATGAGTTTATCAGAACTGATGTTTTTTATAGTAAAAGCTGTTGTACATATGAGCTCAATTTGATGCTGCATTGTTTAGTGGCAGACAGAGATAATACAAAACATAATGCAATTTACCGCTTCATTTCTTCATAAAGTCTACCCAGAAACATTTACTGTTCCATGTTACAGTAGAGAAGGAGTTTAGCAAAATGAGTAAAGTAGGGACTCTGCAAAACTATAAATAATGCTCTCTGCTTTCCTAAATAATATTTTGATGAATAACATAAGAAATTTACTTTTTAATACCATATCTGACCTGAATTATTTGTCTAAGTTCTCTAAACTTGAGTTAGTCACCCTGGACTACATTTGTATTTATTGTTTTGTCTACTGAGAAAATGGACAGCTCAGTCTGCTCTGCCTGTGGACTTTGACAACTGAGAAAAACTTGAGCAAGTGTAATTTTCAGCTTCTGATTTTGTTTTTAATGACAACGTTACAGGTGCTGAATTTTGCTCAAGTTTCTTCTCAGTTGTCAATCATGAGGGATATGACTAAACACAAGAGATTTTAAAACAAAACAATGACAATGCTTTATGGTTTTAGTCTACTTTCTGACTTTTTCACTTACAAAAGCAAGATTCTGTTACTTCAGCCCAAAAACATAGAATACCATACATACTCTCACTCACACACAAACTGTAGACCTCCTTTCAGACAATGGAGAGAGATAACACATAACCTTTCTGGCTTGTGGGTTAACACAATTGATAACCTCTTCTGTTTGCTTCTCTAGCACCCTCCAGCAATCCCCTTAATCACTTGCCAGGCATGAATTTTGGGGATGAATATTTTTTTTTTTTTTCCTTTTTCAACATTAGTTCTTGAAAACTCATTTCTCCTTCAATACCTCTGTTAGAAAGGGTAGCTATTTTAACTGTTTCAGTTAATACACATTTTGGGACACTAGATAGTGCCTCTGTAGAGTACTGCACTGTGACACATGGTAGATGCAAGTCAGACTAAGGTTAGCAACCTTTGTCCTGTATTCTGCTGCATAGTGTATATATACCTTTAGCTATTCTTATAAAACTGGATCAAATTCAGACAAAAGCGTACATTTCCCAATTCAGCAGACATTGTAAAAGACAGAAGATGAATGATAACCTCAGAGTCAAAGGTGTCACTTCACAGGAATACCTCAAACTTCACTGAAGAGCTTCCAAAACAGAAACTGAAAACAGATTTTCAGGAAGAACTAAATTTGGGCAATCCAAAAGATAATAGTTTCAGAAAGTTGTGAGAAAGAGATAATAAAAAAATGAGGTAGATAGATAGAAAACCAATCTGCAAGCATAAAGGTAACCACTTGCAGCTACTACCACCATTGTTCTATTTGATTTCAGATTATGTGAATCTACTGCCCACTGACAAGAGCTCAGTATGAAAGAAGTTGGTGCTGAACCAAAACCACGATTTTAACAGTTGAAAAATCTGTATTGAAGTTACGCAGCTTATTTTCAAGATAACGTTATTAAAAACAAAGCAACATTCAAAAGCCAATGGTTGATAATTTACCTAAAATGTAGGCAATTTAGCTGTAAATGCTTCATTCCTGCTGGTTAAACTTTCAGTCTTTTCATGCATAGGTGACTAACTGATTTAAATAGCTCTACACTACTTGATTCGGCAACTTCAATGAAGTCCCAAAGCAAATCACAAAAGATGCTATATGCAGTTTTCAGTTTGTGCGATAAGGATGCAGAACCATCCCCAGACCTAGATCATATGCTCACATAGAACATACTTCTGTAGCTCTGCAGCTACCTTACTACCAAGTCATCTTCAGTGTGTGATGCTCCCGAGTTCAAAATTCATGTAGCAACATTTCAAAATAATGGTCAATTAACACTGAAATCCTTTAAGTACTTCATCCAAATTAATCCCATATGAGTACCTCATGATTGATGTTATTAAAACAAATTCCAAAGGAATTGGTAACAACTAAGTTGTTATTGTAGAGCATTACTATTATTTTTATGTATTTGTGCAGTTTTTGCCTGCTTTCTATGCTGTATCTTTGAAACATCATCTCAGATTGACCTAAAACTCACATTACTTTCTATGCAAGGTGATGCAGTGAAATAAATAATCTGCAATGTAAAGTATGCAATACAAGATACAAGATTACTGCTGACTGAAGAGTTGCTGTACAAGAGCAGGATCTTATCTCGGTGAAGTAGCTGAGGTCCAGTGCTTTACGTATTTTCCAGTGACAGTGACCCAGCTTGACCTAAATGAGGTGTGATATCTAGATGTCTAAAATTATGTGAGGTAAATCCAGGCCCCGGAGTCTAACCTGAATGTCACTAATCTGGCAAAATTCTTCTTGACTTCAGTGGTGAGCTTCTTGTTTCCCTTCCTGGTCCTCTGCATATCCTGCTCAAAGCTTTAAAAATGTTAAACTATCTGTGCATACAAATGTTCTGCAATAGGAAAGTAAGAGGCAAATGTCTTGACTCAGCTTGCTTTTCTCCTCCCCGCCCCGCTTCGAATCTGGAGCATTTAGAGCGGAATGCTGTGTCTGAAATAAAGCATTCGGAACTTCAGTGCCTGTGCTCTCCTCTTAAAGAACACAGAGGTATTTAACTAAAAAATATGAACCAGAGATAATGCCTCTTTTCTAAATTTATCATTAGCTCCTTTGTATTTTGAGCAGAGATCGCAGAATTCTTAGTTTGAAAGTTTTCTTAGTTTACTCATCTTAGAGTAAGGTTAGCTTAGCTTCAAGAAAATTTAAGAGCACCAATAAATTGCATCATTTTATTTGATGCACCTTTTTCAGTCTAGATGAACTTAATATATTATTTTTACTCTCCCTTTTGTATTTTATATGAGACATATCTTGGAAATACACTTTCTTAACCTATGGTGAAGATGGCTATAGTATGAAAATTAGAAAAAATAAATGCAGAAATATTAGCTGTGTAGAAATGGAAAAATTGAGGCAATGTTAATAAAAATGTAAATAATAAATAGTCTACAATAACCACACCTATAAAAATATCATTTTAACAATGTTAATACTGATTCCTTTCCAATGGGTTTGTAACTCATACAGAAGATCGTTACCGTCCTTTACTAATGGTGAAAACCCATGCCCTAAAATTTGGGTTTGAATTCACTAGAGAGAGTTTCTAAAGCATCTATGAGGATTTGATAAAAATACTGGGCCCTTAACATTTCTCAGGAATATATTCTAGAAAATTCTTGGTTGAAAACACTATAAAAGCTGCATGATTTTTTGGATTAGTTACCAAAAATATTATGACACTGTAGTCTAAACTCATGACCATGGACTATAAACCAGGCACAATTGTTCCAGAGGAGCATGTGAAAAAATATAATTATTACCTAGAAATCAAGATGTTATGAAGGCAGAATGAAAATATACTGGATTCTAAGTTTTGGAAAGGGGCAAAATATGTTTTCCTAAAATTCAAAAGTGTAAGTTCTACCTTTCTTACTGGCAACAACTTTATAAAGAGGTCAAAGATCTACATGAAATTTGCACATATTCACCTTCATAATAAACCCTGTACTGCAAAAGTATCTAATTTACCTTATTTGAAACTTTTAAAAAAAAACGAGACCATGAATTATTATTACAATCATGGAAATAACATCAATGACTGTAAAGGACAAGCCCAGGTCATCTAAGGTTCAATTCTAAACATTCTTCTTCTTGTATTTGTATACAGACTTTTTTTCACCTAAAATAAGAACTTGCCTTTGTCATCACAGAATTGCGTTGTTGGGTGTTGTTTTAAACTTATGAATTTTTGAGCCCTCATCCTGCTTGCTGATTCAGCTTGTCCTTCCCTCCCACCCATTTTGGTGGAAATTTAATTAGTCTAGTCTTTATTCCATTGTCCATGTCATTACTAAAAATGTGCAACAGTACAAGATCGAGGACAGGTTCCTACAGAACAAATGTCAGCTTGACAGGGAACAATGCACTCTGCGTAGTTTCCCAACTAATTACACACTCACATAATAGGAGTGTAATTTCTTTTTTTGTTTAATGCTTTCTTAGGAAAATGTCATGTGAGATAATGTCAGAAGCTTTATTTGTCAAGACAGATGACATCTCCTGGTTCATCCTCTTCTCAAGAGCTGTTACCCTGTCACAAAAGGTTATTAGACTGCTATTACACAATTTCTCCTTGATAAATTTATTTTGTCTAATACTCATCTCCCTACTATTCTGCAGGTGCTTACAGTTAATTTCATTTGATTATTTGTTCCAATATTTTTTTTTACGAAATTTAAATTATGCTGATGGGTCTATAATTCCCCAGCTCTTCCTTTCTCTCCTGTATAAAAAGGCAGGCACCGAGTCAGCTCTTTTTGAGTTTTCTGAAACTTCCTCCATTCTCCACAACAGATAACTGCTAATGGATCTTGAGAATGCTTCATCTAGTTACTTAAATACTATACAATAAACTTCATTAAACCCAGCTCATTTAAAAATATCTAATTTCTCTATGTGCTTTATCAGAAGCTCTTTTATCATTCCAATCTGACATCTTAGCCCTTTCTGAGGCTCAGTAGTCGTGTTAACTGAGCACAGTAGGTCCAGTTAAGGAAAACTGAAAAAGATACTAAACATTTTTGCAGGTTTAATACCATTTTTCAATTTCTTTCCTTCACTGTTTGATAGCATATCAACCTTTTTCTTTTCCTTGCTTTTATTACTAACATGTTTATAAAATGACTTTTAGTTCCCTTTTATGTCTTTTTTTAATGCCATGCACAATTCTGTGTCTTGGCCTTTCCAGTTTTTCACCCTTCATATTAGTGCTACTTCATTTACACTAATTTGGTAATTTGATCTAGTTTCCACTTCCTGAGGGATATTTTTTCCTGGGCCTTATGCCACTGAAGTCAAGGCTTACTTAAGGAAGCTGCTTCCTAGGCTTCACAAGTATTGAGATGGTTTGTGCTTCTCCCTTAGATATAATTTCTAGGGGGAACTGCCAGAGCTTGTAGATGTTCTTCCCTTAGATTTATTTGCAATGAGATCTGACTCATCAGCCCTACTAGTTTGTTCTCTTATAGTATATTGGTTTTATTATGGTCTGCACTTTCTTTTCCTTGATGTAATAAATCATCTTATGTCCTCACTAAGCAGGTTAAAGAAAGTGAGAGTAAACCCCCTTTGTATTTTCAACATTTTTTCTAGGGGCTTCCTTGCTAGCTGCCTTCATAGAACCACAGAGCAACTAAGGTTGGGAGGGACCTCTGGAGGCGATTAGTCCAAGCTTCTCCTCAAGGCAAGGCTAACTGGAAAGCTTGATCAGACTGCTCAGGGCTTCAAGTCAGCGGATTTTGAACATCTCCAAGGAAAAGGGTGAAGTTGATTCCACCACCTCTCTGGGCAGCTTTTTCTTATGATAAACCACTTTTGCTCTAAATTATTGTTTTTCCTTATACTCAGTTGAAATAGTTTGCATTGCAGTTTGTGACAGTTGCTGATTGTCCTTCCATTATGCACTTCTGAAAGAGTCTAACTCCATTTTCTCTATAATGCCCTACAGGTAGTGGCAACTCCAGTTAGATCACCCTCAGCATTTTTTTATCCAGGCTGAACAAACCATTTTTCTCTGCTTCTCCTTGTACATCATTCTCCAGTCTACCAACAGTCTCCATGACCCTCCACTGGACACTGTCCAGTCTGCCAGTATTTCTTACAGTAGGGTCCAAAACTGGACACAGTTTCCCAGATGTAGTTTGACCAGTGTCAAGCAGAGGGATTGATCAGTCCCTGCCACCAGCAGGCTATGTGCTTCCTACTGCTGCCGATGAGGATGTTAAAACAGTATCAGCCCCAGTCTCAGCCCCGAGAAACACCCCTCAGACAGCGGACAGGAGGACTTGGTACTGCTAATTACAGCCCTCCCAGCCTGATGGTTCAGGCGAATTTCTCCCCACCCTGAAGTCTACCCCTCGAGCCCACACTGCCCTGATTTGGCTAATGGGACACTGTGTGGGCAGCCTTCCTACAGTTAAGGTAAACAACAACTGTTGCTCTCTTCTTGTACACAGAGACAGACATTTCATCATACAAAGCAATCAGGCTGATCCAATGTGATTTTTGCTTGGCAAATCCATGTCAGCTGCTCCCTATCATCTTCTTGTCTTCATATCTTTAAATGGTTTCCACAATGGCTTGCTCCATATTTTCTCCAGGGACTGAGGTGAAACTGATTGGCGTATAGCNTTTTTTTTTTTTTTTTGGTAATAGATGTAACATTTGCCTTTCTCTTATGGGGATGTCCTCATGTTGCTATAACCTTTCAAACATACAGCGACCTTACAATAACATCAGCCAGCTGCTCACCATGGATTTGCGCCTGTCCAGCTTGCCTGAATAGTCCTTATCTTGATCCCAATCTAGGACAGTACAGGTGGACAGTACCTTTCTCCAAAAACTTTGCTCCTACACCTGACAGACCTCAGATAAGCCTTGCCAGCACAGACCCAAGGAAGGCACTGAATACCCCAGTCTCTTCCCTGCCCTGCATCACCAAGTTGCCTAACTCGTTTTGCTGCAAGCACTTCCACATCTTGCCGTGTTGCTCTCCTAGCAGATGGCTGGAGTTTGCCATTAGCTGAAAATTTATGCTTTGGATAATTCAAATAGGTTGTGCACGAAACATCCTCATCCCCACAGACAGGGAGGTCACACTCATCAACTTCTAATTTTCAATGTACAGGTAACTGTATTAAAAATGTAAACCTAATGAAATTTTTGCTACTATTATTTGCAACTCACTGTACAAATCTTAGTATCAGACTAATCGAGTTTGCTTCTGTTATGAAAAGATCACGCTTTCTTTATTCTTCTCGTTTTCCCTCTCTATTTCAAACACTTCTACAAAATTCCTAGTTGTCTGTTTGAATTTTTTGCTTAACTCGTTCTACATAACCTCATTTGCTTTAGAGGTAAACTAGCATATCTTCTTGTGCATAATGACTGAACATTGTACGTTTCTGAGTCAATCTTGAAAGGGAAACTGGGATACTGCAAACCATCTACTGATAACACTGCACTTGAAAAAGCTTTTCAAATTTCCTCCAGGCAACTGCATTACCTGCCAGAGGCTAGTATGTTAAAGATTCATCACAAAAATGTTCCTGTTATGGCAAAGAGAAACTTAATTTTCTAACTTTCATCTGAAACCTAAACCAACAGTAAAACGCCAGAAAGAAGACTTTACTATTGAAATATCTTTGTTAAAACATAATCTCTGTGGCATAATCTCACATAAAGGATGTATAGCTGAGGCACCCATACCTAAAATGCATAATTACCTTTGCTATAAAAGGATGTTTTATTTCCTTTGTAAAACTGAATATTCACTTCGGTACTCGAACCAGAATAAAGGGTCTATAAGGCCATGATATAGTGGGGTTTTTTAGGAAGCATCATGTGACCTTACTTTTTTCCTCTCGCATATACAGCTTTAGGTATTTTGCAAGGACTTTGCCGACCACTGGAAATTAATGAATAAAGAACGCAAGTCAAAGTAAATGACAGGGGGGCGACGGTGGACCGAGCAACTTGACAGCCTGTGAGGCTGCTTAACTCTCTGTCAGGACAATGTGCATCCCAGCAGCTCTCTACCCCACCGCCAACAGCAGCTGTCTGACTGTGCAGTTCAGTATCTCCACAGACAAAATGATTGTTGGATACCCTTGGGTACAGCAGCATTAATCATTTCCATCAGTCATAAATCACACCTTTCCACTGCACCTCAGAGAGTTCAAATTGGGACTGGAGCCTGCCAAAGCAGCTAGAAGTTGTCCTTTGAACTAGATCTGGTCTCCCTCTCTTTTTCACGAAGGCTTCCCTGGCACATTGCGGAGAGGTCCTCAGATTTTGCTAATTTACAACAATCTAGATGTGTTCGTTTGTGTCTGTTGTACAGGGGCTTTAAAATGTCTGTAAACATTTATTTTTCAGCAGAAACGATAAAGATACTGCAAACAAAATTCAGCCATCACTTAAAACATACCAAGGAGCAAACATGCTTTTTCTTTCAGATGTTCCTCTGGTTTTGTTTTTCTTTTCCTTAGTTTACACGGAGGTTTAACTCTTGAATGCAAAAGAAAATCATTTGGGAAGGTAAAAATTTCTTTATGCAGATGGCAAATCCTAGTGTTTGACCAAGATTCCTCAGGTCCAATAATAGGAGTTCATTTAAATCTTTAAAAGAATCCATATCCAACTTCTAAGTCTCAGCAGCATCTACCCAATCTATAGCTAGTTCATTTAATCCCAAACATAATTTAGAAACACTGCCAAGTGAGAAGGAAGTAATTTCACCAGAAATTAACCAATGATTTCCATTGAAAAAAATGCAGGAGAAAAAAATGAAGACATACTAAGCAAAGTACTTTTTTTCTTTTTTGAACTTTGTTTTTTCAAGCTTTATCCTGCTGCATAAGGCCAATGCAATAATAAAGACTAATTTCCTGTGGCAATCATCTTCAAAGGGAACTAAAATGAATGCATATATTCTGGAGCCATACTGATAAAAAAGGTTCAAACAATCCCCGTTATTTCAAATAATGTTGAAAAATTATACCCAAGAAGGGTTTTCAACTTATTTCTAGCTATCCATTTTGGATTAACATAAAATATTCTACTTCTAACTGTTATGATCCTTGTGCAATGTATTTATATCAATATGATCACTATCTTCAGTGAAAGGTTTAATATCAACATATATGCCATTACTGGGAATGTTTCAATTTATATTAAAAAATGAAACTGTAAGATCAGCAACAACTGCCTCAACTAAATCAAACGATTATTCCCGCAAGCCAAATATAAATGTTCTCATTCATTGAAGTTACACATCTCTTTCATAGCAAAAACTGAGCCACTCAGCTTCGTTTCTAAAATTATCCTTATCAACTTTCCTGACTGTCTTTACACAGGGCTTATACATAGTTTGAAAGGATCTCTTCTGAAAGCACTTGATCCTTTGTAAAGGTAAAGAAAAATTAAAATAGGAAAAATAGAAATTTATGTATCAATTATTCCAATCTTTTTATATATGACATCTCTGTACATATTGACATTGCAGTCTAAAAATATTTCTTACTGTCATGTTTTGGGCACGATGATTTCCCTTTACAGCTGAGGAGATAAAAAGTGTTTTTCTAATTGCTAGATCAAATCGTTTTTATTTTGAATTAATGTGACTAACAAATTAACAGAATGTCATCTTTGGAAAATCTTTATTGACGGATCTTAAGAAAAGGCATAAGAAAAGAAACCTGGACCAGAGGATTCTTTCTCTGTCCACTTCTGAGGAAAATAAGAAAACATGCCAAAGCTCCCAAAATCAATAAGGAAGACTACAGCTAGGTCTGAAGAAATCCAGTAAGAAGAGCCTACAGAAAAATTTTATGTATTTGTGTATATCTTGACACTGTGAGAAATCAAAACTCTGGTCATACCAAAGATTTGTTTTTGAAATAGGGTCGAGGCAAAAGGAAGGATAAGGCAATAACCTACTGTAACATCTGAAAAGCCATAGGGAATAAGAAAGATGTATCCAGGCACATATATGTCTCCCGACACAAGGCTCATAGATATGACACAGACCTTTTGGGAGCACCCTACCCTGCTGGACCATGAGACCTAGCAGCTGGAAGGCAGGCAGAAAACCCAGGACATCTCAAACAGCTCTAACATCTGCACGGGACAAGCGAGTTGAGCCCCAGATGGTGCAGAACATGTTGAACACCACCACACAAAATTCTGCTGATGTTTCTTTAATGACCTGTGGGACAATGAGCAACCGTAACTCTACAGAAGTTTGTCCTGGACCCAGCTTCATCAAGCCTCTGCAGACTGGTATAGAAGAGACTTTGCTTTACAGCGCTCACAGGGCACAGCCTGACTCTGGGGAAGTTTCTAAATAATTGTGCAGACAACCAGAATGACATGTGAACCTGGCGAGCCAAAGAAATCGACTGACATAGTCCTAAGTGTGACACTTAAAAAGGGGAGTCAAATATAATACCAAAATGACAACAGCCTGGAAACTCGGCTGTATGGTAGAAAGGGTCTGGGGGTTTATAATGGATCCCTAAATGTATGTTGAGTCATCACTAACTGTACATGACAGTGCTGCAGGAAAAAAGCAGTATCGCTTTGGATTTGTTAACAAACAAATATTTTATATGAGACACTGGAAGCATTTACTTTCTTCTACTTAGCACCAGTGGACCTTTTCCAGAGAACTGTCAGTGTTTTGGGGCAAGTTAGTCTAGACAAATTGGAGAGCCCAGATGAAAACAAGATACTAAAAGACCAAAACGTGTAATTTTAATGAAGGAAAGCTGAAAGGAGCCCACAAGGTGCAGCTGAGAAGAAGTGGCGGTGGGAAGGGGCAAGGGAAGAGGTGTTTGACTACAGTAGGCAGAAGTTGGTGAAGAAAACACAGTGATCAATTGTTGCTTGTGGCCATGGAAGATAAGAAGAGATTATCTTAATTTGCAGCAAAGAAGATTTATGTCTGATCTCAGGAAAAGCCTTCTCACTTTAAGAACAGAATATACACCAGCATCTGTCACATATGGATGTACTTGATCCTGCTTTCAGTATAGGTGATGAATTAGATGATCTCTTCAAGTCAACTGGAGCTTTATATTTCCATGATTTAATGATCTCAGCTGTCTGGGAAAGTTATGAGTTGTGATATGAATATTTGCCTATAAAAAATAGCTTCTACTGCAAATCAGCTGTAACACCAAATTCTACGTTACCAATTAATAGGTACCAATAACACGACAATCCTGAATTAGGAATGCAAAGCTTACTGTTCTTTATCCCATTTTTAATCCTGTGAACCATTCAGCCTTATGTCTGGCTGGATGTATCAAAGCAGGATTTCTGTTGACAAACATTGTCAGTACTGTCATCACAAATGCTCAACTCGTAATTTAAAAAAGTAACACTGCTACGAAGTTTATTATGCAAGGCTAATAAGCAATGGTTACCCCATCATTGGAGCTGCATGTAATTTCTGATGTGCTTTATCTCATCTGTTCATTTCTGGGATGTGTTTTTTTTTCAATGTAGAATTTCTGCAGAAGTAGCTTAAACATTAGAACAGTATCAAATAAAACCCATACATTTTCTTATTGCAAATGCATTCCTCTAAGAAAAAGAAGATGGGGGATTTACAGCAGTGCAGTTCCTTGAGTTTAGTGGGAGCAGCAGCTGAGGTTAAGTGGCTTGAGGACTCCTGATGGATGAAAGTTTTTTAGGAGTTACTGGCATAGATTAGGGGCACTCTGTTTTTGACAAACCAGACTGGAGTAGCTTCAGAAAAAGGCATAAAACCTTTTGAAGGCCAAGACTTACACAGTATAGGCTAACTCAATATTAAGGTAAGTGAATTGGTTTTCACAAGTGCCACTGAACTAGAGACTTGCATAATACCAGAGGCTGGATGCAGATGGGCCAGCAGGTTCTGCTCCCAGTCCTTAAAGTCCATAAAGTCCTTAAAGTCCTTAAAGTCCATTTTGTAGTCTCTTTGTTGATCGGTGTCAACTAAATGGACTCTCTTCTCCTTTCTCCTCAGGGTTGAGTATGTTTTAACTCTTCTTCTCATGTGTGATCTCAGAAGAGAAATAATAATTTAAAAAACCCCACCATGCTAAGTGCTCTCTCTCCCTCTCCCTCCCCCCTGCTCCCCCCCAAAAAAAACCTGTCTCTGTGTTGCCTGGACCACCCTTTTCCTCCCGCCAGTGTTTCTGCACTTCCCAGGTGTTGCTGCTGGCCGCTGCGCCAGCACTAGCACTGCCCCGGCTCTCCCGAGGAGCAGACAGTCATTGGTACAGATGACACTCTTCTGCCGGTGGATGAGCACATTTCCTCTGCAATAAGCTAAGTTTAATTCTGAAATTCATTCCCATATGGAAAGGAGGGTACGTAATAGCCATTTTACTGCCCACTGCCAGCAGCTAATTGCAGAAATATACATGCAAAGCATATATACACACCAGTAAAATCTGTTAAAAGATGTACGGTTTATTGCTATTTCACAAAACACTTGGAGAATTAGAGTAGTAAGTATAAAACAAATGATATATTTTCATCTTATCAGGCAAAATTAAGGTCTGCCTTCTAACATATTTGTCATCTTCTTTCGGGAGGAAAGACTATTCATTTCAGTAAAATGGCATGAGAATTAAGGCAGCATTCACCCGAAGCAGCTGAAGTATTCAGCTGTTAATAAAACCAACAAGCTTTTATCAATGAGATCAGATGCCCCTTTCCTTCCTTAAACTAATTTGTTGTCCATAAAGGCCATATATGAACAAGATCCATGCTAGAAACCTTCAAACAAACCAAGTGAGAAAATGCATAGCTACATGCAAACGATTATTAGGAAGCACATGTGACTGAAAACCACACTAACTCTATAAAAAATGTTTAGTCTTTTATTGGTGTTGGGGGAGAGGGTGAGAATGATCCTTAAGCAGGTACATTTTTCATTCAGTAGCCCAGACTGCAGAAAGAAAATATTATTTGTATTCTCTTGATTAATGGCATAACCAAGAAAGAAAATTAAAAGTAAACATATATTTCATATTTATAAATTTCCCCTTCATCAGAGAGCACCAGCCTTTTAATTTCAGTTCCCATACAGTTTTGTGGCTGAATATTTTTATTTGTACTAAGGATTTAGGGAACTTGCTGTTTAGCAGGCATAAGTGTTCCACAATGATTTCTAGGTAAACAATACTGATGAAACCTGGTATTTTTCATAATCTAAGATAAATGTTCAATTTGCAACTTAATCAGTGCAGTAAATGTACCTTTCTTATAACTTCCACTTCCAAGATCTTTATCTTATTCAGAGTTTAGTCACCACAAAAAAAGTGTTTTTAATCTTTTGGTTATTATTCTGTAATCCATTTTACAGAAATATTTGGATTGTATAATGTTACACTGTACTCTTAAATGTGAGTAAATTTATTCTTATGCAATATATACAAGCACACAAAAATAAATGAAATATGTAAGAAAGAGGACCTGAATGTTCTCTGAAAGCTACTTTCACGATACTGTTTTGCATTTTATGTATTCTCCACAAATATTCCCCAAAACAATGTACAGAGCATAATATAGTTATTACAGCCAACAGAATGTCACATTAATTATATGAAGCCACACTATTAGAGACCATTATTTACCCTATAGACTTTCTCTTGCTGTATCATAATCCCGCACTTCTATTGTAAATGTAAGCTTAATAATGTTTTCTCTTGTACAGCTTTCTGATTGTGACTATTATGTTATTGCCTATTTCAAAGTTCGTATGTCGTAAAGGAATAGTTAGCTACAATTTGGTTTTATAGCTACTTTTTTATATATATATATGTGTGTATAGTAATGGATTTCAAATCTGTTAGTTTTTCTCTGGTCTTTCAGTTGAGCATAAAACTTATCTAGGATGCATTTTAACTGTTTCCTGGGTTAACTGGATCCTAGATAAATGTCTGTTGAAGACCTGCAGTGTCATGTCACCTTGGACAAAGCACTTAATCTTCCTGTACTTCCCCTCATTGTATTTAAAATTAGACAATAATATTTCTATCCACTAGTTCTGTTTAAAGGAAGTTAAAATATGTGTAGTTACATTTTGCAACTAATTATTTTGTTACAATTTATGTAATTGCCAGTTTACAGTACATAATTGTTTATGAAAGTAATTGTGGCTTAGAAGAGGATACATCCACCAGCAGTAAAAGCAAAATGCAAAAGAACATAAATAAATAGATAGATAGAAAATAAATAAATAACTGCTTGAAGATACCACAGATGAGGAGATCTCCAAAACTTGTAGACATACATGAGCTAAAGGTACCACTATCAAGGAAAACGCAATGGCCAGCGTGGGCCAACTGCCACAGTAGTTACAAAGGGTGCAGAGCCAGAAGTACCGTGGTTTTATTACTGCGGTGCTGCAACTGCAACAATCTGCCTGGTGAGACCGACAATGAAGAACTAAGCTTATCGGCTGGGGCACAAAACTGACCCAAGGAAGGCTTTAGATTCAAGCTAACATGGTCACGTGCTGCTGCACAATCTTGTATGATGCTACCAACTCGTGTTGGGTCAGCTTGGGTACCACGGGCTTCAGAGGGCCATGGTTCCATATTCTGGCGTGGAAAATCACGATTCTGTGATTCTGTGACTCAGTGAAAAGATCCTTGATGCTGCCCTATAAAGCAGTCTTGGTCTTTTCAACAAGTGGTAGGAAAATATCAGTCAGTAGCAGTGTTTTTGATAAGGATCAGTATTGCAGGTCTACAGAACCCAAGTGGAGCAATCTGGGATTCTACTAAAAATGTTGGACCAGATGGTCTTTTGAGGTCCCTTCCAACCTGGGCTGTTGTATGATTCTGTGATTCTAAGAAGACAAAATCAAATGTGAACCATCTATGTCAGGTTTGAACTAGATACCTACGCTCCTTCCCAACCCAGAAGTTAGTCAGCTGCCAGAAGGCCAAGGAAGGTCCAGAGGAAGTAGGGAAGGAAGACTCCACATTCATCTGTTATCCCTTTTTCCAAAAACAGATGCATGTCACAGTCTGACAAGAAAACCAATGACTCTGTCAGCACTACAACCATTTTGCTAGGCTTGGAAATAGCTCCTGAAAGATGAATAGCTTAGTATAATTTGGACAGCAAAGCAGGCCCTGCCGCAGAAGTAATGCTACTACTTTCTCTTCTTCATCACGCAGAAAAGCTTCTTGCAGTTGAACAAACTATAATTAAAATATGCAGCTAGTTTGGAAGAGTCAAGGGGCAGCAAGCCAAATTCAAGGTGCTGAGGTATAGGAGAATCCTTCTGATAATGTCCACGGCCTTTGTTCATACCCTGTTTATCCTAGACAGCCAGGAAGGCCTGGGAGAAGCTATGCATTTTTTTTTCCTGCAAGTAGGGGTTCTGATTATTCTTGATAGAATAGAAATATTCTATAAATAGCATATGATTATTGATAGATATGAGGATTTACTGTAACTTCATGCTTACCCAGAAGACATTTTGAAAATTGACGTTCCTGGAAATTGTTGACTCAGAACACAAAATTAAATAGAACAATTTGTTGAAGAAATTGCAAATTGTTGGATATACCTATTAAGCTAAACTTACTTTAAAAACGTGACCTCTCTGGTATCTATTATCTACACATGAATGGCCTTACCAATTGGAGTAATAGCCTTCCTAAAACATGATTTTCAGTTCATAGTCCCTGTTTGAAGAGTACTATTACTACCTTCTGTAAGTATCAGATAGTATCGTGGAATTTAATTTGCTGTACTTGATTCAAACATTCTAATTTAAAATTACTCCGTATCAAAACCACTCCTTTCTCTCAAAAAAGTATTGAACAAGTGATTTTAAAAAAAAAATCACTATCTGCTGACATATCTTTTCAAATTCAAAATTAAATACGTCATTTTCTTGGCATATACTTGACATATGGCCTTAAGTTTTCAGAAGATACAAGTCATATAAACTGCTGATTTATTTACACTCATACGGCATTTAACTCAATATATAAATGTTTGAAAATGAGGTGCTTGTAATGTTTTACGTATCCTGAAAAACAGCTTTGATCTTGGTTTAGTTCCCTAAATATACTGTCATTTAGTAACTAGTGCTTCTGTGTCACTAAAACATTTCCATTACCTCTAATATCTTCCTTCTGCATTCCAATCATATTTAAAATCTTTTACCAAGTAGGCTTACATTGGAATTAAAATATTACAACTTTACATTATTTTGTCATTAAATGCAGAACCTGCTCAACTCAATCAGTCCTCCCATAAACAAGCTGAAAACTGATTTTCAGAAGCACTCATCTTTAAACAGAATTTTTAGTTAGAAGAAAAATATCTCCTTAAATGATACCCAAAAATGTAGGTTATGTATGTATATTTGCTTCTATTTATGCAAAATATCAGTTAGCATTAATGAAGTGTTGTGTTTTCATCAGTGTAAAATAACAGATGTTCTGAATGGGAATTTCTCTGTCCCAGTGTTTATACCATAGACATCTACCTCTACAGAATTCATCCTAGGCTCTTTTTCTAGTCATTGGAGAGAAGTAGGCATCTCTGACCAGATTAACAGTGTTTGAGAAGTGTTTATTTCTTTCCATTAAATGGCATTTACAGTTAGTGCCCTGTTCATCTACAATGCGGACATCTAAAGTCAGGTGAGAAGAGCTCTTTTTGTGTCCCTGCTACTTTGTCACCATTACACAAGGTGAGCTTCTGGCAAAGGCAGTGTACTTCTGAAGAGCACTGCATAAACTAATACACTGGCGAAGATAGAGTTTAAAATTTAGCCCACTTATCAAGCTGTAAGAAGGAAAATCAAGGCTTTGACTTACTGTTAGTCCCCAGTGGATTTTTATCCCTGCTAAAAATTTTTATATTATCTGAGGACTTTAGACCTTTGTTGCAAGCTTTACAATGTAGAACATAAAAAGGGTAACAAGGGTATTCACCAAACAACAGTTAATAGACCTAGCATTTTCAGGGGCAAAAGGAAAAAAAAAAACCAAGAAGTGCATCACCAATTCACAAAAATCAAATTCAGCAAAATAGTTCTTCTTTGTTGACAAGGAATTACCCTCAATGGACACAATTCAGATGGAAGCAGATTAAGCAATAGCTTCACTGACCCTCTTCTTCCTACAGGGTTTGTAAACAGGGAAAAGTGCAAGCTGCATTCTTATTGTCCTGTGACCCTCCTTGCATCAAAAGAGTATTGCGCCCTTGGGAAGTCCAGGGATTCTCTGCAGTGCTATTTTTTTTAAAAAGCAAAAAGACTAAGTCATAACAATAATTAATTTCAAAATATTGTCTTTGGAGAGCTTCCTGTGAAATGTATACAGTACACTGGAGGAAGTGTAGTGAATAAATGGGATGAAATGGTAGTTAACAAGTACACTTCTTTCTCATCGGTGCTTATAAAACATAATTAAACCCATCTTATCTTACAAAACATCATCATTGATAATGCTTCCCATTTCACTTCTGGCAGAAGTTGCCTGACTATAAGCTTTTAGTGTACAACAATGACCACATCACTAGATTTTATTACCCTACTTAAAACCCCTGTAACAAAAGATGAAGACAATCCTTACAAGAAGATTCAACATTAGCGTTAAGAGCAAAATTATGTTCAAGAAGTGAGGAAGGAGTATAAACAGATAACCTTGTAAAGCTACTGATGGGAAAATCCTGCTTGTGTGAAAAGTAAATGACTGAAGTTCCCTTTATTATTTCTGAGAGTATGGAGAAAATGCCAGCAATCACCTGAGACCATAGGCTATACTCTCAGCTGGTATAAATGACTAACGTACTGATGCTGAAATACTCCAGTGAAAGATGTAATCGAAAATATATATTTTAAGGCACAACCAGCAAAAATGCAACAGCTGTACTCACGTGGGGTTTTTTTCCTCTAGATTCAAATTGAAGTTTTTTATCCCTTTTCCCACATGTACATAAACATACTGTTGTTCTCAGCAAGATAACTTAATGCAGTAAAGATGACGATTAAACATGCAAACTATTCTAGTACTCAGTGTTGCATACATATTCAAGTATCTGAAATTTCAAATTTTAAACAGCTGATTAAAAAAATCTGGATTTGTCTTATCGTTTTTAAATTTTTCTCTTAAGTTATTTTCTAGATAAATACAAAGTACTTCCACAGCCAAACTGCACAAATATAGGAATACTTTCAAAAAACCACACCTAAATGACACACCATAAATAGAGAAAATGTAGTTGTTTGGAAAAAAATTAATTTCTTTCCACTTCACTATAATTTATTTTAGTTTTTCTCAACTTGGATGTTTTTCAAGGTATTCATGCCAGTGCAATATCAGAAATCATCCCAGTAGTTCCTGGATAAGAACAAGTGTTTACTAGTTAAAAAATCAGTACAGAAAACATTTTTAGATAATCCAAAGTTGCTGGAGACACAAAGCAATGAAGAAATAGATCAACTATAAAGAAAACTTAGATTCCTTGGTAATGTGGAATATCTAGACCAATGTGAATTTGAGAGGCTTAAATTCAAGGCTGCATCTCAAAACAGATAATGCAGACTGTACTCACACGACAGAATTTCAATGGAAATCGGTGAATTTGAGAAGGACTTAAAATTAAGTATAAATGACCAACTAAACATGTACTTCAAGCGTGATGCTGTAGCTCAGACAGCAAATACTACTTTTGGATGCATTAAGACATATTTACAATGTTACTGAAATGTTACGTTAATTTTGGTGTTCACATTTTGGAAAGTAGCTTGAAATTTGTTTGTTTGCTTTTTTTAATTCAAAAGATTGAAGTTAAAGATTTTAAGTTCAAAAGTTCAAAACTCTTTCAAAAGGCATCATTTTCCACTGCCACATGGGCAACAACACTGATAGAGCAACATCATACTCTTCTCTCTGTGCAAACCTGACTTATGACTCACACCGATGCTGTGAGGCAGGGCTCAAGAGTACTTGCATTAGGGATACTCCTTGTTATGTTCTTGAGAATCTGATATGGCTATTATAGTTTTAATTAAGAAGCAGATTTTCAAAAATACTGTATTTCTAAGACCCATCAATGAATAAAGGTCTGAAATCACCTTTTCTTTCTGGGAATTCTGGCAAAGGAGAACTACAAATATTAAGAAAGAGATGAGAGACTTTGTTTCATTCATTAACGAACTCCTTTACGAGTACTGTTTTTCCGTAATTCCTTTTTTATTTCAGTATCTGCTTCAGTATCTCATGTGAGGATCCTTTGTTGCCCTGTGATTAGAGGAAAGAATCCCAAATTTCCCTTTCTCTTCCTAATTGCTAGTGAACATACTCCTAGGGATAAGGAATACTGCCAACACAACACAGGACAGTATAAAGAGGAGAGTAAGTCTGCACATGTGGGATGTACATGTCGTGATGATCTCCTTTTCCCTTCCATTCTAGCAAAGAGTATCTGATCTCATTCAGTCTCTCTAATTTCCCTGTCTCTTTTGTTTAGCTCATCAAGCCCTACTTACACGACTTCCTCATGTCAAAAGACGAAGGTCAAACAATAAGTAGAGATAATAACAAAAAGTAGGAAAAGGCTTCTTTCTGGCCAGCAGAATGATCTTCAAACAACTACAGGCAGTAGAAGGGAAGAACGGATATTTTCTTCATTGGCACAAAAAGGAAATTACTGTTTCTGACTGTATCAGGTGTACGTGGCAAGGTTTTGGGTGGTGGGGGTGCTGGGGTGGCCTCTGTGGCAAGAGGCCAGGGTGGGCATCTGGCTGCCAGCCAAGGTTAACTCACCGGCTCAAGCACAGTCAGGGTCACCCGCTAGTGTCGCAATCTGAATTAAAATATCCCCAGATCTCTAAAAAATCAAAGAAAGAAGATTTAAGAATGTTAAACACAACTCTGCCCTCTTTATTAATGGTGCTACGACATTTCCACTAGAGATTTTACAGAACGGTATAGAAGCATTATGGGAAAAGAAAGCATTACGTGAAAGCAAGATGAGTGCATTAGGCACAAGCTAAAAGGAATTCACTTAAGCATGGTTTCCACTCTTATCTCTGAATCTACTACTTATCAAACAGCCTACCCTTGCAAACTTCATCACTTCTCCGTTGTACAAGAATATGTTTCCTAAAGTGCCTTTATTTACATGTTGTTATCGTCTTGATCTGTATCATCCATACCACTATTCTGTTATCCATCATGATGACTAAATGCCACCCTGTTTTTCTCAGTCATACAGAATCTTAGTACTGAGAGATGCTCAGCTGAAGAATTAAGATTGAGATACATTTAGGTGTCTAAATATGAACAAGTTCCCACTATTGCAAAGAGAGAGTTACATATAGAATTAATTCCTTCAATTCAGGCATCTAAAGTCACTTGAAAAGCTGCAAGGTACCCCTGACACATGCATGGAGATGATATAACACAGATACAACATAGGCTGTAAGGAAGATGTGTAAGCTTTGTTTAGTATTTATTAACTTGCCATCAGCTCAAATGGCACTCAGGAAACAAATTCTGCCCTCAATGTTCTTGAAGACACTGTTCCAATCTCCATCTGGGCCTGGGTGACATTCACTAGCCCTATGCGCATGCCTCAGATATGCCAGAACATCTCAAATAGCATTAGGCACCTAAGTCGAGGTAACCGAGTCCAATCTCACCCTTACTCACAGTTTACTTGCAAACACCTATATTTAGGTGACAATAACTGGTGCTGAATCCCAGCCTGAGGCTTCTACTATGGTCAATACATCATTCACAAAGACACCGACAACCTCCTTCAACCAATCCCCAACTGTTCAGTACATTTGCACTTAATACTGTGAATGGAAGATGGAGCACCAAGGCATATGCTGTAACTCAAATACTTGGCATACAACACAAGTAATTCCATTGCTACTTAGCTGTACTATTGTACAATTATTACCGTTCCCAGTAACTACTGCCTGATTCAGGAGGGCAGTGTTAGAATATTTTGTGGCATACCTGGAAGTGTTTTGCATAATCTGAAGTCAGCATTACTTTAATTCATCACTTTCTGGTGCTCTAAAATGCACTACTACATTGTATGAGAATTTAAAGTAATTGAACTCAAGAGCTTAAAGTGCCCTTGGCAACTCTAACTCTGGTGTAGACTTTTGGACAGCTAATGTACACTTGCTAAGAATCGCAAATCAACATTACCACCAGACTGTCAAAGTGCAACTTTGCCAAAAGGTAGAGGCATGCCCAGACCAGGACCTCTTGCTGCTTTTATGCTTTTTCCCATCGCTGCCTGTGCATAGTCCTAAATAACATCTCAGTTGACAATTACACAGCTTGTCAGCTCAAAACCCAAAACTTCCTCATGCAAGGAGAAACAGGACCTCAAAATCTATTCATTACCATAATGTCTTAAGACTCTCACAGGGTGGTTTTCCGAATCAGCCTGCCATCTGGAATCACCCACACTTTTATATAAATTCTAGTCATTCCCTTGCTGGTCATCTGTTGGTTTGGGTTTCAGTCAACAGTTTTTTGGTCAACAGTTACAGCTGTCTGGGGCAAAACACTTTAAACCTTGATAATTATGCAGAGAGCAAAATGGTACACAGAAGAGAAACTATGCAACAAGCAAGGAGGAAAATGAGGTTTCGGGAAAGAGACTGGCAAGTGCAAGTGCACACAGAAGGGATGAAGTTGAATGAACACGGGAGAAAGAAAAGGCACGGCAGGAAAACACACAAGGGACACTGATGGAGAAGAACGAACGAACTGTGAGGGAATTCTAGGTTGGCAGAAATTACAAAGCTGGGCAGAAAGGGTGTATTTCACCAGTGAAGCAGAAGAGATGCAGCTATCCTACCAGCAAAACTCATAGCATCTGAGCAACTGAAAAACTGGCAACGCTGAGAATGGCAGCTGAAAACTGACTGAGAACCAGTAAACCCAACACATCTGAGACTCCTGAAGACTGATGACAACAGCATGCGAAAACGTTATTGGAAGTACTGGGTGTATGAATAACAAATCGATACAAGAAAACTTGACAGAAACTTAGCAAATGGAAAGAAATTTGTTGATCATACCATTGTCTATGAATTACGTTTGCAACTCTACTCGTAATAGAAACATTTGGAGAGACGTAAACTACAGCACCAAAGGGAGCAGGGATGAGAGATGGAAAGATGAATCCTTCCTACAGAAAGATGTAGGTCCTTTTTATTACAGGCATATGTATTTATTATTTGTCTCCTCGATACTTTTCAAGGTGTACCACACTGCTACGAATTTACTGATTTTAGCTAGCAAAGGCACTTTGTAATGGAAGTAATGACCCCAATACATACTTGGAAAATTAGTCGCACTTTGTAAGCCAGCTACTTCATGTCACTACTGTCAGATATATTCTTCAGTGGTCAGTATATTTAAGTTCAATGTTACTGTTGATGTTTAATTAATTAATTAAGAATGATATCAATCTAATATGCTGTTTTATTACTTTTCAAAACTTTAACAGGTTATTAAAAACATAAGTTGTGTTATAACTATTCATATATTTAATTTAGACCCTGAAGTACAGAATTCAGGTTAATAATGTTAATTTTCCATCATTTACATTATCTTCATGTATCTCCATAAGAAAAATTGAACTTTTAAAATATCTGTATGGGTGACATATGTATTTTGTCTGAAAATGTAAAATTTTAAAAAAACAAACCTAGGGAAAAGCAGATTATTCCATCTAAATAAAACTTATTTTAATGCATTTCTTAATTAATAAAATTGTTTCCTTAGGCAAAGAAAAAGTACTATAACCTTAATAGTTTTACCTTTTTTTTTTTTAAATAAAGTGGAAGGCATGAAGACCACTATATCAAAAAAAGACATTTCACCACAAACATTCTGGAAGACAAAAAGAACTCGGGGTGTCAGGACTCAAGCTCCAGCCTGCAAAGCACTTCAACATCTGCCTAATTTTAACCCCTTGCTTCGGCACTACCTGCTCCAAAGAAAGACATGCTTATGCGTATTGTTGCAAAGAACTGGAGCAAATCACACAGTTAAAAAATTAATAAGTTAATCATAGATTTTAAAGCCATAGAGATCTCTGTGATCCTCTAATCTGACCTGCTGTGTAATAAAGGATACAGGATTACCCTGACTTCATTCTAGTTTGAGCTGTGTGCTTGCAAATGCTTTTTCAGGGCTTGGAAATCCTTTTCTTCCTCAACTGGAAATTGTTGAGAAGATGTTTAAGAAGATAGGCTGTGTTTCCTCCTAAGTACACAGCAGCCACTTGTAAAAAAAAGCTTTAAAAATGAAAATAGTATCATTAGCATCAGTCGGAACAAACTAATGATGGCTCATTGTGTCTCACTGACATTTGTATTGTAGTACCCTTCCATATAAGATGCTATATATATACACACACATACATATACAAAGATTTAGATGCTTATCAACATTTATAGCTTTTCCAAACACTCACATTTAATTTTTCAGATAGAAGCAGAGGATTACTGATGACCTTGACTTATTCCGGTACTACTGGTTTTAAAATAATGTTATTCAAAGGAAATATAGGGTTTTCCTGGTTAAAAAAGAAAGTCTTTCTTTGTCAAGAGAGCCAAACTATGCTGATACACAATGCAAGGGTACCAGGATATTGTCAGCCCTGATGAGCCCACTGCACTTGTATTATGGATAGCCATTGTGAATGAAATAGGAAATCCTCTCCAAAGAACCGCTATCTTCATCCTGGTCCTGTGGGGAAGATGGCCCAGCAGAGGCAGGATAAGGAGCTCCAGTCCTCTCACCCTACCAGCAGTAATTTTTGCTTTGCTAATACACGAAGACTGGATTATACCAAACATACTTATAAATTAAGCATGCATATCATTTATTCTCTGTGGAAAGCAACAGGGGGGCAGAAATCAATTATTAGAAATTGCTTTGGCTTTAGTTAAAAACTGTATGCATACTGATAGATATTCTGCTAATCATAATGGTCTAGAAATTTGTAACTTACACTAAGTTGAGAGTTACTCAGCTGACCAAAGGTGATTAATTTAGCTGCCTGCACAGGAGCCTTGCGCCCTCTGAGATTTTACAGCACATCCAAACCACTCCAATGGGGCTGGCAGATAGGACACCTATAACCTTCTGAAGTAGCATCTGTAAACCAGCTGGGCATCTCAGATGGGACCGTTACAGCCAACTGAATCACATAAAATGCGTTAACTTTAATGTGGACTGAATAGTCCTCCTGGCCACATGACTGTTTTGCCTAAAAGCACGTTGTTCAGATGGGGAGCCTGGACCCCTAGTTCACACTTAGGAGTATATACTTGTGTTGAGATGTTTATTCTGAAGCTGAATCCAATCTTCCTTGAATTTTCAATCATGTGCTGGGAGGCAGAATAGAAAACTGAATTGCTCCTGGCAAATTAAAATGCACATATGCCAAGTATGTGCAGAATCTGGTTCTTAGGGAATGCCATTTGTATATGGTTACTACAGAGGCTTGGTACATACACTGAAATATTGGGAATTTGTAGACGATAGTAGTCCTTAAAACAATTTGAGAGCCCTCTACTTATACTCACTACACTTACATTCCAGATGCTAGCAGGTGCTTTCCAAGCCCACTGTCAGGTCCTGCAGGAAAGAATAGGCAGTATACGAAACCTCAGTGTCTTCAAACAGTTTGTGAGCCCTCTAGTGGGCTTCAGTATCTTCTGTGTGTGGAAGCCATCCCAACCTTATCAGACCAGCCATCGAGACATTATCTTGGTGCTGCATTTTGGTGCACCATTTTGCGAAGCGTGACAGCTTGAAATCCAGCGCACAAAGTCCAATGTCCATTTCAACAAGTGTGTTTCTCTGCAGTTGGGAAAGAGGAAAAGCTGCAACAACTTCAAGCAATTCAAGAAAATCAGTGTTTAATTTATTTTTGTATAACCGATCCAAACAAGGGAATTTTAGAGGTTAAATTCCTTCCGTAGAGTTCACAATGATGGAAATTATGAAAGGGAAGTTTTTAATTTCCCTCCACTTACTTGAAGTAACAGTTGTGTTCTCAGCCTTACATCAAACCAACAAAGATGTTGGCAGATCACTGTCTACTGCCTAAGAGCATTAGCCGTAACCAATAACTACTGTTATTGTAGTACACAATGAAAGTAATTGAACTTGCAGTTATAGGCTTTTTTTGTTGTTCTTGTTAGGGGAGTTTTTGTGCCTTTTTTTTTTTGGAAACTGTAAGGCAGAAATCATGAAACAGTGAAAGCTAATGAGAGAAAAAAAGGAAAAAAGTATCAGAAGTGTTTTTATGTACCTTGGTACCACTCCAGGTAATATAATCCTCCCCCTCCCCCAATGTCACTTCCTCTTAATCATGTTATAAAATCTGCTTTGTGTTGTTC